>JAJODA010000283.1:0-82817 GCA_021730345.1 Fusarium cicatricum | reverse complement strand
GAAGTGGACAGTGTGTGGGAGGGTGGGGGTGAGAGGGGAGAAGTCGTCTTCTGTGGGGACGCGAGGAGGCATCTTGAAGGGTGAGGCTGCGGTGATTGTGAGAGGGAGAGTTGTGGTGGTGGTTTTCGATGTTGATGGATGAAAGTCGAGAAGAGAGATGAGAAGTGAATGATGAAAGAGCGGGGTTCCAGGTCTGTTTGCTCTATAATCACAGTCTTTTAAACAAGTTGAAAACGGATTCGGACTCTTCTCAAGGCCTCATGTATAACAATCACCGACTGTTTCCACGTACGAGTCTCGGCGTAACCACATTATCAAGGTCCGAAGGAACGGAGGTTGTTGAGCACGGCGCGGGGTCCGGGAGTGGGGCGATGGAGCGCAAACCCCGCAAGCCTACCGGAGCTCTGGTTACGTACAGTAGTTGAGCAGATGCAAATAATTGTTTGTGGTATATTCTCAATCTTAAATATTGGAAATGATCGTGGTCCCTTATCTACCAGGGTATATAACAGTATGCCCACATATATGCACCGTAAATCATCAACGCCGAATCAACTCATCCTTTTCCAAACTTCGAGCCTTGACTCGAGAAGGGCCCGGCTTCATCTGCGTCCACTCGCCGTCGGCCGTCCATATTCCAGCCTTGGTATAATCACCGCTCGAGCTGCCCTCCATAAATGCAAAACGAAAGTACTCTGGCAAATCCAGGGTGCTGTTTCTGGTCCAAACAAACTTATCTAGTTGGTCGGCATCGTCAAAGTATGATCGGAAGCGTTCTACATCGTTGACCAAGATGCTGATGCCGTCGTAGCCCAGATCTGGTGGTTCCTCCCACTTAAAGGTGATGTTTGACACGCTGTGGGTGCCGTTGGCGAGGCTGATGATCGGTTTGGGGATTTCGGGAAGACGAGTGCCCAGTTGAGCATCGCCCTGCAGTTCCTCTGACGTTTGAAGAACTGGATCGAAGCCCCATCTTGCAATGCCGCTGATGAAGAGACCCACGAGAAGCCCCTGATATAGTAGTACTGGTCGAGTCTGCATACTCGTTCCTGGCAGCAACAGGAGAGCAAGGATGTAATGATGAAGTCGCAGGCTGAGCGACGGGACGAGGAGAGAAACAACAATAGCAAAAATGAAGAGCGCGTATAGCTTGAGGTACTTGAGGAGGCGTCCTTCTTGCCTAAAGAACCACACCTGCGAGGCGATGAGTACAGCAAGCAGAATAACAATCATGGCCAGGGCAGCCCTAGCACCCGGTTGCTGATCCAGATCATGCTTGTTAAGTCGCTGGATGGGAATGAATCTGAGGGTATAGTTCTCCATGGCACCAACCCAGCACGCGCCCAACCACAATATGGTCTTTTCGAATTGAGCCGTAAGCCCGCTCAAAGTCCGACGCACACCCATCTTGTCAAACATGACCCAGCCACAGAACATGGCAGGGAGGAACTTGCCAATCAGGTTGGCAAAGAGGGCTGCAACGGTTGAGTATGGGGGCGGGTTCAGTGCCATGCCGATTGTCCAAAAGATGCCGGTGAAGGTGGGGAAGTAGAAGAGGGCGGGCGAAGTGGTGAAGAGAGATAGAAGACCTGTGAAGACGGCCGAAAGGGCTAACAGTGCCCATCGCATGTCGAAGGAACTGCACTCTATACCCTGAGCGAAACGGAATGATAGTGGGAAGTAAGAGTCGAATCCCACGCTCTTGATGCCGTGATGCTTCGAGGCCGTGTACTTTTCGTTGAGGCCGACCAGTTCAACAACACCACAGCCACCTCTTTCATTGGAGATGATGCCGGCGTGAATAGCAGCTGCGCAGACAAATGAATCTCCACGATAGATCGCTTCACCAGATCCATCGTTTGAAGGACCTCCTACAACCATGGGCCGGTAGATGACCTCTTGGTCACCCACGGCTCGGGGATTGAGGACGTGGTAGCGCTCACAATTGCCAGTGCACTTGAAGGGAAATCCACTGCCATTGAAAGGGCGGCATTCATTGCCGTCCAACCCGCACTCATTGCCCATTCCCCAGTACGTGAGACCGCAGCCGATGGTCTGCGGCATGCCCCATCCTTGTATTTCGCTAGCCAAAGTGTCCTGGCGCTTAACCAGGGCAAAAGTGACGGTCCATATGGACAGGTAGAAGAAGACGAGCCAGACACGGTGCTTGTGCTCAGGCAGGAACCGATCGACGAGCCAGAGGGGATATTCCTGCACCAGCGGGAAGAGAGGTTTAATGCGATGAGGCTGGGGATTCCTAGGGCCGCGAGACCACTTGGCGACGGAGCGCGCAACACGGCGGACGGGGTATGGAACCCATTTCCAGCGCTTCCACGAGCCTTCGTCTTGGATGAATCGCGGAGTCGGGGGGTCGCTATCGTCGAGCTCGAGGGCAGAGCGGGCATCGAGCGGCGCATCCGGATGGCCTGCATCGGGAGCTTGCGTGTCTCGCGCGTCTCTCTCGTTATCGCTATCGGTGCCGCTGCCGCTGGCGCTAACGGGCACGACGTTTACATCGACGGGATCGGGACCAGCCATTAGAGGTTGTGATTCTTCTTCTTCATGGCTCACCATGGTCGTGGCCTTGTATTAGAACAGCAAGTTTCAAAAGAGAGGTAAAGAGTCGCCTTAAACTCTTGGCGATGGCGTGGACTTGAGCGGAGGATTTGCCTTTCCGGAGCAGCCGATGCCCGCCGCAGCGGAGCACAAAGTGGAGAATCTCGCGATTATCGCTTCGAGGTCCCCTGTAAGTTGTAAGATGGTGCTTATCACGCGCTTGGTTCGTTTCTATCGCAGCTTTGATGGAACGCGGGGCCGAGGAAATTGTTGAGATGAAGCAGGATCCGTCTCGTATGAATCGAATCTCGTCCATTCAAAAGATAAAATTCCAACTCCCGTAATGCAACACCAACTTTCTGTAAACGTTGGTCCTAGGTTCAATTCGATTGGTCGACGACCATCAAGGCCAGCAGCCCGGGATAGTGGCTCCCGAAGTCGGGGTCCTACCTACTTCCGTACCTCACTGGGTTCCTGCATCGCAGTATCAGCCACTAGCGGGCGCGCGCCTTCTCCATCGGATCATCCTCGGGCGATTGAATGTCACAGTGCGTTACAGTGCGCACCGATACTATCACCGCAAGATTCACATTGACTCAAAAGAAGAATTAATCTCATCAGTTAGCAAACACTCTGTGCAAGCAAACGACAGATAAGCGCAATCAGTCTGCATTCTTTATAGAGCTTTCACTTCTTTTCTCTCTTTCCTAATACTTGAAACTACCCTATAACTGTTTCGCCCTTATTAATCTCACCAATTACCGACAACACCAGTTGCAGATCCGTCTTGAACCAGGCAGACCATGACAAGATGACCGAACCTGGCCCACAAGACTCATCCCAGGAATCGACTCTCACCATGTTTGAACTACTAAGACCTACCGTCGCTAATGTCGGTGTTGCTCGACTGGGCCGGCTAGCTTTTGCGAGTCGCAGGGTCATGGAAACACCAAACTATGTCGCCGTCGCCTCGAGAGGAGTTATTCCCCACTTGACACCGGACAATGTTGCCAAACACACTTCATTCGACGCGGCATATCTAGCTATTGAAGACTGTACGAGATAAGCATGTTCTGGTTGAGTTCTATCCTGACCTTGACATAGTTCTCGAGAAAAAGGAACCCCCCATTCTCAACTTGCCTCCTGGAGCACCTCGAAACCTTCAAAGCTTTACATCTTTTCCATCAGAACGAGCACTGGTACTTGGCCCAAGACGGTTTCCGGCTGTCATGACGCCTGTCGGCAACGGACCTCGTCATCTCAGCATCTTCACTTCCACCGGTTTCCGCAACCTGACTATTCTAGAGTTTGGCAAAACCATTGAGCTTACACAGCCGGATATCGCCATCCCCCCTGCCGATCTCTTTCACACCAGCACTACTCCTCAGTCTAAACGCCAGATCCGCATGGTTGAGCGGACTGAGGAGTGGGTGGAAGAGTTCTTTCGGCTGCTAGATCCTCAAGGCCGCCTAAAGGACATTGGTGTTTCTGTCTTTGCTCCCATTCTTCCGGTCGAGTATCCTCTGCAATGGGATTACCTTCGATATCTCGCCGAAGATGTTCGAGATGGTCTCTCGGGTCTTGCAGTATATGACGTGAATCTCGTGCCTGAACTTGTCAACTACCCATCCCTCGGAGCTCTGCCGCGACTATCGTTTGGTCCGTCCAAGACTCCTCAAGATCTCTTACGGCAGATATCTCTAGGCATCGATGTTTGCACGGTACCTTTTGCTAATACTGCCTCTGATGCGGGGATTGCCCTTTCCTTCACCTTCCCACCTCCAGAGACCCCGAATATGCAGCCACTGGGTGTCGACATGTGGTCCGAAGAGCACACAACATCCCTGCAACCCCTAGCGGACGGCTGCAGATGTTACGCTTGCACCAAGCATCATCGTGCTTTCGTCAAGCACCTGCTAAACGCCAAAGAGATGCTGGGTTGGAACCTACTGCAGATTCACAACCACGCGGTTCTCACAGACTTCTTCGCTGGCATCCGCAGCGCTCTGAGCGAGAGCGCCGAGAAGTTTGAGGAACTGAGCAAGAAGTTTTCGGCTGTCTATGAGCCCGTGATTCCTCTAGGCACTGGAGAGAGGCCTCGTGCCAGGGGCTACCACTTTAAAAGCATCGCCGGTCAGACCAAGATCAATGAACCTAGCTGGCAGGCCTTTGAAGACACTGACAGTCCCCACCCCGAAGCCATTGCAGAGCCTGCCGCAGCTGTCAACCTGGGTACCGAAGGGTCCCTGCTCGGAGATGGGGTTACACCGAGCTTGGAGAAGTGAAGGCACCAATGGAGCCATCATGCCAGGTACAGCTGTTGCGAGGGGGTTTCCGCCATGCTGGTTCGGCCCACCTTGGACTGCAGAGCAACTCCGGATCGACGCTTCTTGCTTCCAACGAACCATCGTGTGTCAAGGACTGCGGCTCATGCTCGACAGTTAGCTGAGTGATGGCGCTTGATCTATGACTGAAAGCATCAACGACACTAGGGAGTAGGTCTCGTCACAGTGACAGGCCGATTTCAGGGCAGAAAGGCAAAGCCAACCTCCTCAGTTACATCTCCACCGCAGATGCCCTCAAGGACTGTTGAGCTCAACGAACGCTTTCGCGCCGGTTGCAGGCCGAACAGACATCATCTACTGTGGGACACACGTGCCGAATCTCATAGTTACTATCAATGCACACCAAAACTGCAATTTCTCGACAGCTCCAGATGGCCATGTGAACCAGATACTGAGGAATTCATGATTCGGAAACTCTCAGACTGATAGATCGAGCACGTGCAGAAAGGACTGCTTGGAGGCTCAAGCAGAAGCAGCATAGCAGATCATTCGAGTTACGCAGCCACAACATGGCATCGAGACCAAGCATGTGCCAACAAGTCCAGTTAATCCCACGTTTGCAGCACGTTCGAGCACAACATGCAAAGTCAATTCAAGGCAGCACCGAATGATACAAATGGGCAGATATTGGCGACTTGGCGCCAGGCACATGCAACATGAAGGAGCAGGTCAATGCGACTTTGAGTCTTAGTCCCACAAACGTCATGATGAAGAGTGGAGATGCAACCAACGTTGGGCTGCTTGGGTTTAGCCTTTACCAACGCCTACCAACGCCGCTTACGGAATTGACCGTCAAGCCTCTGAAAATTCTCGAGATGCGTCGCATCAGTAAACTCGGCCGACTGGTCTGATTGAGTTGTGTCAGGGATCAAGCTTTGATACCGGGGCCGTGTGGAACCGCGGGAGCAAGGGTTGAGCCTCCAATGAGAAGCTTGATTGTGCCCACGAGCGGCATTCGAGCGACTGCAAGGAACCACAGTCGGGCCCTAGTTATGCATACTGCAACTCCCCGGCTGCGATCTTATCTGCGAGTGGCGGCGATGGCCTCGGGTGACGGGCATCAGGAACTGGGCCCTGCGGGGCTGGCTTTGGGGGTTGTCTGTCGTTTCTTCGTTCCCTGCTCTTCCTCGGTGAACATGTTTGGACATGAAATCCCGTACAAGCTGACAGACGCGGGATTGCCAAGGACCTGCCATGGCGCGGAGCTGCCGTGCAGTCATGGGCCATGATGGCACTTGGGGCCTATGGTGAAGGATGATTGACCTGCTTCACTCGCAGCGACGCCATGGATCCCCGCTACACCATAGTAGGCCATCGACAGGCATCCCTTAATCGACAAGCATTGCTGAAGGGCCCTTTGTAAGTGGCGGGGCTAGCAGAGGTCGCACACGTGCCTGTCTCGCTCACCATGAGGCGCCAATTGCTCTGTCGATGCAACGGCGCAGACGTACTTTTGCATCCCAACACAACGGAACTGGTCGCCCTCATCATGTCGATCTAAACCGCCTCGGTGCTGGACCATGCTCATATTCCGGTCCTGATTGGACAAGAGCGTCGTGATATTGGCCAGGACTGATACAGTCCACTCAATGTCTTGTCGACTTTAGCCCACTGAGGAAGGCAAAAAAGGCCGATGACATGGGGAACAGCTGTTTGGTTTGCTTCAAGGTGTTCCAGGGACGGACATGACTTCCGAGCAGAAGCTGCAGCAGCTATCCACGTGCGATCGTCGCGTCCAGCTCCCCCAAAAGTTAAACGGTTATAAATGATGCAACCCTCCCGAGGGCCTGCTGGAAGCTCTGAGCTCTCTCAAGCTGCGTTCCTCTCGCTTCTTTCACGTCAATCCCAGGAAAGCTTCAGCTTGCTTAACCTCTAAACTGGGCTTCAGCTTCGCCACAATGGTCAAGCTCAACGCCATTGCCGCTCTTGCGGCCTCGCTCGCCGCCGTCTCGGCGCAGACCTACCAGCGTCTGGGCACCTGTCCCAAGCTCGGCTGCGTTCTCCCTCCGGACCAGAGCGACTTCCTCCCCGGCCAGCTCTTCGACCTCCGTGTCGAGGTCCACGCGCCCGTCAACGGCTCCGAGGCCGCCCATGATGGCAAGCCTGACAAGAAGTTCAAGGTGACCATTGCCAAGGACGGCGGCAAGCCCAAGGACTTTGCAAAGGCCTTTGGCATCAAGGAGCCCAAGGTCGAGACCTGGGACTTTTCGTGGTACGAGGATCTGTTTGCCGAGGACGAGGACAAGCCCACGATTGTCAATGTCGCCGCAAAGGCCTATCGCAAGCTTGCCATCAGCGAGCCTGGCAAGTACACCGTGACTCTGGACTACTACAACGGCGAGAAGACCACTGCCGAGTGGACTGTCCGCGACCTCAAGTCGAAGCGCAAGGCCAAGAACGTCATCTTCTTCATTGGTGATGGCATGACCACCAACATGGTACGTTTCGCCGAGGATCATGGTCGCGTAAGCGACGGACGTTACCACGAAAGCTAACAGTGCCACTAGATCACTGCTGCTCGTCTCTTGGGACACAAGAGCATCAACGGCAAATACCAGACCCTGATGAAGATGGACGAATTCCCCGTCCTCGGCCACCAGATGACCCACTCCATCGACAGCTACATCACCGACTCTGCCAACTCGGCCTCGGCCCTGTACACTGGACACAAGAGCACAGTCAATGCTATGGGGTTTGTGGCACATGTGTTTCATCTTGGAGCTTTACGCTAACAAGCAACCAGTGTGTACGCTGATTCGTCTCCTGATCCTTTTGATGACCCCAAGGTCGAGACCATTGTCGAGGTCTTTAAGCGCGTCGTTGTAAGTCTGGGAACTCTTCGCTGGATGACCGCCTACTGATCGCATTAAAGGGTGGTGCTTGGGGCGCTGTCTCTACTGCTTACCTCGCTGATGCTACTCCCATTGCCCTGACTGGCCACACCCGTGCTCGCAGCCAGTACGGTCCTCTTATCGACCAGGCTCTGCGCGGCAACACCAACTACTCGTGGACTAACCACGGTGGCCCTGATGTCTTCTTTGGCGGTGGTGGTGAGTATTTCTTTGCTGGTGAGGACTCTTACAAGGGCAAGGACTACTATGCCGAGTTTGAGAAGAAGGGCTACTCCGTCAGCCTGAACAAGACCGCGCTCAATGCTGCCGACAAGAGCAAGAAGGCTCTCGGTGTCTTTTGCCAGAGCAACCTTCCCGTCTGGCTCGACCGCAACGTCTACACCGACAACCTCAAGGGTCTCGACAACAACCCCACCGGTGACAAGGGTGATGCTACTGACCTGCCCGGTCTCAAGGAAATGACCCTCAAGGCCATTGACATCCTCAGCACCCGTGGCAAGGACAAGGGCTTCTTCCTCATGTCTGAGGCTGCCTCGGTCGACAAGCAGATGCACGCTCTCGACTACGACCGCGCTCTCGGCGACCTCCTCGAGCTTGACGACACCATCCGCGCCACCATTGAGAAGCTTGCCAAGCTCGACATTCTGAAGGAGACCCTTGTCATCGTCTCTGCTGACCACGGCCACGGCTTTGAGTGAGTTTCTTAGTACCTTTCTAACGATCAAGATGCTAATGGCTGCAGTGTCTGGGGCTCTGCCGACACCAAGTACCTCGCTGAGCAGGAGGACGACCGTACCAAGCGCCGCGCCGTCGGCACCTACCACGCCTCTGGCGAGTCTCAGTACACCAAGAAGGCCAAGGGTCTCGAGTACGGCACTGGCCACACTTTCCCCGTCAACTGGGAGCCCCGCTACGCCATCGCCGGCGGTGTCGGTGCCGCCCCCGACCACCGCGAGGACTACAAGGTCCGCAAGAACGGCCCCCGCAAGCCCGCCGTCGAGCTTGAGGAGGACAGCGGCGACTACTACGCCAACCCCAAGGACTCTCCCAAGGGCTTTGTCGTCAACGGCACCATTGGCACTGAAGAGGGCCAGGGCGTCCACTCGCTCACCGACGTCCCCGTGTACGCCTGGGGTCCCTGCCAGGACACCTTCGGCGGCACCTTTAACAACGTTGACATCTTTTACAAGATTGCCAACTGCCTGGGCTTGGCTCACGGCGAGGGCAAGTCTGGCAACCAGTACGACGTCTAGGGAAGAGTGAGGTGGCGGTGGGGGATTTACGACGAGATGAACGATGTACAAATGTAGATGATAGAGACGCAAGCGCTGCGTGTCGAAGAAGAAACCTTTAGTAGTAGTAATGAAGCAAAAAGGCCCAATGGGCTTGAAGAAACATCACACGTTGAAATTGAATCGTGATGAGGATTTACTAGTTCAGGTAGCTAGTCAAGATTCCTCGGCAGTGTCTTTGATGGATACCATGCTGGGCGGTCTTGCACATGTCCTCTGTCGTATTGACAGGAAATTCCAAATAATTTCAATGACGCTTCTTAAGCCGTGTAGTCGTTCATCGTAAGTCGTCAATCGTGAGTCGTAAATTCGCAAAGCCATTCCCTTGTCCTATTTAACAAAACACAAAGTACTTGAATGGAAGAGTTAGTAGTAGTACTGCTTGCCAATGTCGTAAGGAGACATCCAGTCCTCAGTCTCGAGGCCCAGCTGATCTACCAGGCTCATGACACCATTGACATCGGCAGTCTCGGGGTCATGGTGCTGCGAGGGGTTCAGACACTGGCCGTTCATCCAGATGGTGTGGGAGTTGAAGTCATGCACGCGCTTGCGCAGCTTCTTGATCTCGCGACAAAAGACCCCCCCGGCGACGATGAGCTGGAGATCCGAGAGACGGTGGCACATGGCCGAGAGGACGTCGACGTGGGAGCTAAAGTTGCCGGAGCCGCCGGCGGTCATGACGCCGTTGAAGCCGAGGGCGTTGATGTCGGCGAGGGCGTCGCTCCACTCTCCGCGGTCGGCGAAGTGGTCAAAGGCGCGGTTGAAGACGCAGCCGTAGGGGGTAGCCATATCGATGAGATAGCGGCAGTAGGCGCGGTCAATGACGATCTTGGCACGATCCTCCTCTGTCTTGCCCTCGGCGTTTCGTCTGACGCAGCCAAAGACGAACGAGTCTCCACGGATCGGATTCATGACGCCGGCGTACTTGAGCTCACGAATTGCCTCGCTCATCTGGACGAACTCGTGGTTGGAGTAGACGTAGTCGTGATGCTCACCAGGCATGCTTTTGTCTGGGGCACCTCGAGGACGGATGACGCAGCTGATGGGGATGTGGATCTGGCCCTTGAGGTCCCGGAGCTCCTGGACGCTCGGGGTGAGGCCGCCTACGGGGAGGGAGCCCTTGCGGTTGAGGAGGATGCGCTTGGCCCCAAAGTTGGCGGCCTTGACGGCGTTGTCCGGGCCGTAGACGGAGACTTCGAGGGGGATGGGCTTGGGGAACTTGGTCGGGAGGGGAGGCATGTTGAGATTAGCTGCAGTTGGTTGAAGCTTGGGTTAGAGGGTAGATAAGGAAAGGCGAGTCTCGCGATGGTGGTTATTTGGAAGATTGCGGTATGGGGAGGAGGGAAGGAGCGAGAAGGGTCGACTTCGACTGCCTTGTCTTCTTGCCGCTTTTGAATGTGCAGCTTTCTGGGAGACGAAGCCATCTTGCCTAGCAGTGTTGGTCGGCTCATACGCAGTTCGAGATGCTGTTGCTCTGTAAGGTGGTTGACGAGAACGAACAGATCGAGAGATGGTCTGCGAGGTTGTTTGGGGTTTATTTTCAAAATTGATTACTGTTTCTCACCCATAGTAAATATCATTGAGTGTACATGTCACCCACCAGATCCGCTGTTTGGTTACTCCCTGTTTGTTTTTTGGTGTTGAGCAACATTGTTTCAGCTTCACTCCCATAAGGTATAATTTAAGAGGTTGTTTGAGTGCACGCACCGTGTGTGTCGGTGCCCCTCCAAGGTGGCCCCTCCAGCCCCTCCATGAAAAACAAGGGTCCTCCAAGTGGACCAATGACATCAGCGGGAACCCCGCCACGAAAGAGCTTTACACTGCCGTTCTTGCCATCGCTCTGGGGACTTGCAATTTTTTTTTTTAGGCTGCAGATCGCAAATAAAAAAGCTACCGCTCGCTCACCGTTTTCCTTCTTACATCCCATTTTTCAAGATACCCATTCCTCACCTCTCGAATTGATATTATTCGAGTCACTTGTCTTGCTTGATTTGAGCAATTGGATACCAGCAGTTTTCTTCACACACACAACAGCAACCATGTCTGCCGGCGATATGCAGGACGAGAACCTCAAGGAGGCTCTCATGACCTATGAGAAGCTCCAGGGCATTGAGGATGACTTTGAGGAGGTTGAGGTTGAGATCCGTAAGTCACTTCTCCGGCCTCGTCCTAGATGCGACAGCAGCTTCTTCAAGGCCATCGAAACACAGTCGCTAACCGAGAAACAGTCCGTCAGCAGGACAAGCTCTCCAAGGACATCTACGTCCGGCGCCAGGAGATCATCTCCAAGATCCCCCAGTTCTGGCCCCTCGTTCTCGAGCAGTCGCCCCCCGACATTGACGAGTACATCCAGCCCACCGACGCTGCCGTTCTCCTCGGCTCTCTGGAGAACCTGACTGTCGAGCGCTTTGAGCTTCCCCAGGGTGACCCCCGCAGTGTCTCCATCAAGTGGGAGTTCAAGGAGAACGAGCACTTTGAGGACAAGGTTCTCGAGAAGAAGTTCTACTGGCGCTACGCCAAGGACGGCTGGTCTGGCCTCGTCTCTGAGCCCGTCGACATCAAGTGGAAGGAGGGCAAGGACCTGACTGGCGGTATGCTGGGCCTGGCCAAGCAGATCTACGAGGATGAGAAGCTCGGCAAGTCTGGCGAGACCCCCTCCACCAAGAAGCTTATCAAGCTCATGGAGGAGACTGGCATGGGCGGTGTCAGCTTCTTCGCCTGGTTCGGTTTCCGCGGCCGCAAGATCTCCGACGAGGAGAACAAGGAGGCCCGCAAGCTCGACGAGGAGAAGCGCAAGGCCCGCAAGGAGGGCAAGGAGACTGAGGAGGACGCCATGGATGAGGATGATGACGACGACGAGTACGAATTCGAGATCTTCCCCACTGCCGACGACCTTGCCGTGTGCATTGCCGAGGACCTGTGGCCCGGTGCCATCAAGTACTTCAGTAGGTTATACTCTTTTCCTTTGTCTGGTGATTACACTGATGCTAACGGGTAGCAGCCAACGCTCAGGAGTCCGATGACATTCCCAGCGACCTCGAGTTTGAGGAGATGGACGAGGATAGTGACGAGGAGGAGGATGAGAAGAAGGACGCTCCCAACAAGAAGCGCAAGGCTTAGATTACTTGCTGATGCCGAGATGTGATGATGATACTTTCCTTTGTTGTTCAAAAATAGACGGCGGCAGTGGATAGATGAGACTTATCTTGGGACACGCGATAGACATTCGATATACCCTCAACGATAAAGGTCGATAATGAAAGAATGAGTCAACCACATTTCGATACCTAGCCAATCTCAAACTTGTCTTTGATTCTGGATAAAGCCGGCATTGAAAATCATCGGAATTCCGACTAGTCCGAAAAGTGGGTAAGCTCGGCATTTCTCATTGTGTCAGCTCCGAAATCTGGGGTAACGAATTCGGTCTAGAGAAGCCTTCAGTGGCTGCCGCTGCCAGGGGTTAAATGGAATATCTCATTGGAGTGGGTTTATTACTGGAAAACTACGTCAATCTTGCATCGAGTGATTATAAATAAGGCACATGATGAGACAAGTCGAGGTGAGCTAGTCGCTTCATCTAAGACGACCACACATAAAATCAGAGGCCAGCTCTACATCATTTGTCAGCCCACCCTCCAAGTACATACGCATGTCTCAACCCAAGGGCCTTTTGTTGCGATATAACTAAAGTGTTATCCTGCAAATCGAGCGGAGTCCAATCGGACGTTACGCATATAAAGCAGCGTCCCTCTGGGTCTGATGCTGCCTTTGCGAGCCCTGAGAGCCTTTGCTAGACCTAGAGCAGGGCTCACGATACTAACTACTAGATACTCGAGAATCAGCACCATGGCGACTCCTTTTCAGATTCTGGTAGGACCCAAGGATTCAGGGCTGCTGGGAATGAAACTGGGACAAGACGAGGCTTCCAAGGTCTCTGACTTGCTCCAGAAGGATCTCGAGGTTTGATCATACAAATTGCCACTTCATGGCAGAGACGTGCTGACGTTAGGGCTAGAATCATCATGTCTTTTTCAACGCTTCTGGGTTTCACGATCATGTAACTCATCGTCTCCCGTTATCTTTCACTCAAACATCACTAACACGCACCAGATCGTTCATCAGATTCTCACCCTATACGGCACCGGCGCGTCCACCAAAGACCTCCAAGCCGCCTACGACGCAAACACATCCTACCAGCTCAAAGCCATGAAGCCCAAGGAGGAGATCGTCGATCAACTGGAGCATGGCTCCGACTGGTCCACGTACCTGGGCCAAGGCCGCAACTATGCCACCTTTTTCCGGTTCTTCCAGGACGAGATCCAGCGAATCGGCTGGCAAAAGGTTCTGAGCGAGTATCTCTTCAAAGACGACGACCGCAGCCGTGACATGCAGAGCCGGCTCTTCGGAGGTGTGCTTCACCCTCTGATCCAGCTTCTCTACGGCATCGAGTGGGAGCAGCCCATGCTTATCGCCTCGGCCCTCGCGCAGACAGCGGTGCATCAGAACAAATACCACGAGTTCCTCACTAAAACTGCGGAAAAGGCAGCGTCGTCGCCCAAGATGGAGACTATTCTCGATCTATTTGAGGATGTTGCCAGGCATGAGAAGCTCAAGACGAGTGCGCGCTGGGAGGACTCGGACCGCGTCTTTGACGGGGTCTTCGAGCGTGCCAGGGATGAGATGCTGGATCTCGCGGCTAGAGTCAAGGTCGAAGAAAGCGAGGTGGAGGAGAGGACGGCTGAGATGATACATACGGCTGCGTATATTGCTATCGGAGCTGCGTTCCATCCGCCCAATACACCAAAGTTTGACTTTTTCCTCATGTAAGTCTCACATCATGACATGACATGAGAAAAGATGAGAGAAGCTGACGATATAAGGCACCACGTCACATCAACACCCTTTTTCCTCAGCCTCAACGCCCAGGACTGGATCCCTGCCTCTACCAAAGCGTGCTTCCTCGAGAACAAGATCCGCCTGGACCTCCTACAGTACATCGCCCGCGGCTGCCCTCCCCTTCTTGGCGACGAGCTGCGAAACTACACCCCCAAGGACGGCGACAAGCTGGTTGGCAAGCCCGAGGAGCTCCTCCCGCGGATCCACAAGATTGTGGACGATGGACATACCGTCAAGTTGGCGAGGGCGTTGATCTTGGCGCAGAGGGCTTCCAAGCCGTATGAAGGCAAGGAGTGGGCGAGGATCAAGGGGGATGAGGAGTGGTTGAAGGCTGTGTATCTGCTGCTGGATGCGAATGAGAATGCTGCGACCATGTGGGTGAGGGCAGCTGGGTTTGATGATGCTTGGGATGATATCCCCAAGGCCAAGATGTAGGAAGAACGAGACGAACGGAAGAACACGAAAAAAAGGGGGCTTTGTACGATATGCGTGGGTATTATGAACCATATTTACCATCTAATCTAGCCCAATCCATTCATCAGAACCTGCCTCAGACTCCTCATCCCCATCCACCGCCATGAGCTTCACATCCACATCCTTTTCACCAGCTGCATCCAGAGACTTGACATTCTTCCCAGCCTTATCCTCAGCCTGTCCCAGCAGATAGTCAACCATGTACACGTTCTCATCCGCAAGCCTCCTGATCTCATCCCTCATCCTGGACACGGCGCGGGCCACAACGCGCAGCTCGACGTCGGCCTTTGCGCGGTTCGCCGAGAGCCAGGCGCCGTGCTTGTCGACGATGGCCTTGATCCACACAAGGCAGAACTCGATGTGTGGTGACTCCTCGGTCTGGGCGGCGACGAAGCGCAGCAGTCGCGAGACGTAGATGGCGGGGAGGTCGGCGACGACTAGGGACACTTGGGGTGCGGGGATGGCCTGGAAGACGCGCTTGATGAGGCCGGCCTCGTTGAGGCGGAAGGCCATGACGAGAGCCTTGAGGTAGTCTTGCTCCGTCTCGAGAACCGCGAGGGTGGACGCAGGGGTGATCTCCATGTTAAGGTCGAAGGGATCGAACTGCAGGTCCTGGTCCAGGCTGTAGATGAGAAGGCCTTCTGTCGATGCGGCGCAGAATGCGGTGCCGGTTGGTGAGAAACCAATGCCCGTCACGCGCACCTCGGGGAGCTTCTTTCTTGCTGAAGGGTCACCACGTTTTGTGCCAGGCAATGAGTTGTCGGCCCGATCTTCGCGGTCAGAAGCCTCTTGGTCGTCGAGCTCGCCGGTGGGACCAGCCTCGGTCAGCAACTTGCTGTTGAGAAACTCTTGAGTACCGGAAAGAGACAGGTTCACACTGACGGTGAACTTCTTCAGCAACACCATGGTGGTCACAGAGTAGAGACAGATGTACTTGCTGTTGCCGCCGGCCAGGAGACAGCTGCCGTCGGTGCTATATCGGATGGTGTTGAAGCTCTTGGTGCCAGCCATGTTTGCCGCCGTTCGTCGGTCCGTGAGTTTTCGGCCGCCAGAGACGTCTCTCCGTCCGTCCACTCCAGAGACCTGCTCGGCGTCTGTCATGGACCAGAACGTCAATTGGCCATCTAGTGTTGAGATGGCTAGCTGCAGCGAGTCCGGCCGGATGGCAATGTCGAGTACATCTGCTTGGAGCTGGAGAGGCTCACTCGTCTGCGTCCGGCTGAAGATGGACCAGATACGAGCTGTTCGATCCCAAGAACCACTGACGAGGGATGATCCATTTGGCGCAAATGCCAGAGATGAGACGGGGCCTTCGTGTCCGGAGAGTTGATCGAGTAATTGTCCTGTTTGAACGGACCAGATATGGATGTCAAACGAGTCGAGGGAGCCAGCAGCAACGACTTCGCCACTGGGGTCAACCGCCATACACGAGAAAGAGAGCCTTGTCGGTGCTGTAAAGGTTCGGAAGTTTCGGTATCGAATAAGGTCCCAAGCGCGAATCGACCCATCCAAACTTGATGTAAAGAGAACGTTGCCTTTTTTCGCAAACTCGCACGCAGTCACACCACTGGTGTGCTCTGTAAAGGTAACGATACAGAAACCGGACTGGATATCCCAGACCTTGATCTTGCCATCGTCTGCGGTGGTGATGATTCGTTGCCCGTCTGGTGAGTAGACTAGCGAGTTCATAGCGTCAAAGTGGCCTTGCTGCTTGAGAATGTACGATTCAGACTGCCATTCCCACACAAGCAATTGACCCAGCTTTGAGGCACCAAAAGCCAGCCATTCGCCGCTTTTGTTGATGGTCACAAAGTCGATGTCGTTTTGAGAGATGCTCAACTTGTGGATCATGTTGAAGTCAGGCATCTCGTAAAGTCCAAACAGACCGTTTGAGAAGCCGGCCACCAAAAGGTTGGTCTCCGGATGAAACGCAGCACATCGCACATGAGCACCTCCTTGCATGAAGTAGTGTCTTTGAACAATGCGCCATCGCATATCGGAATCGTCGTCGTCGCGCATGTTGTCATCCTCCTCAATGCGATTGGCGGGCTTGACGTATTGCCAGTCAAACACAGCACCATCCTTGCTGACAGTGTAAATAGTCTCCTGGTTCTCCGAGAACCACGCGCCAATAACGGGCTGCTTGTGGCCCGAGAGTACCGTAGGCGTGAAGCCCTCCTCGGGGTTCAAGCTCCATATCCGCGCCGTAAGATCCTTGGAGGCTGTGAGGAAGAAACGAGAATCGCTTGACCATTCAATGTGTCTCACATCGTCGAAGTGACCCGTGTGGCTATGGTATCGTACAAAGGGTGCGAACTCGAGCTCGCCATCGGCAGATGAGTCGGGAGTGGAGGGGACATGCCAAACCTCGATCTTGCGGCCGAGGCCTACAGCAAAGTGTCGACCGGATGGCGAGAAGGTGAGGGCTGTGACTGATGATCGGAACGAGAAGTGGTATATCGATATCCGCCGAGGCACGTTGGTCAGGATCGCATGGCCGTCTTCGTCAATGGAGAGGAGGAGGTTGCCGCGGGGTGTAAGTCCGATGCGGGCGATGTTTTTACGGTGGGCAAAGGGCAGAGTGTATGACTTGTTTCTAAGCCAAGAGTCAGTTAATGCCGACAGAGATCCAAGTACTCTTGAACTGTAAGAGAACATACTCTACCAAGTTAAACACAGTGACCCTGTTGCCGACTGGCGAAAAGAGGTGGGTGCCATCAGGGCTGTAAAGCAGGTTGCCCTGGCAGTAAACAGTGCCCAGCAAGTTCGAGAACTATCGTAAGGTTAGATAATGACTCAGGTATGATTGCGATGAAATTGAGACAGCAATCTCACCTTGAAATCGGTCTTCATTGTCGTCGGCAGGTCACGGCCATGATGCTGCTCAGCTTGAAGTCGCAAGCCCGCCAAAAAATCATCTTGCGCCTTATCGATAAGCGCCGAATTTTTTGGTCGCGATCAACAAGGGACGGCAGAGCATTAATCCGAAACGCCTGTCAATTCGGCTTTGATTAGCACTCTAACGCACTAACATGGATTCGGCAAGGCCAGAATTTCCCCTGTGGCTGAGATGTTTCCCGTGGCTCGGTGTCTCCATGCTGAGTTTTGATTGGCCAGAGCTCTTGCCTTGGACCCTTTGACAACGGCCGCCTCTTGCAACTGGTGGCAAGAGCCCCTGTTGTTTGGGCTCGTTTGGCACCTTCCCTTGCTGCCCCGTGTCCACTAGCCACCCATTTCAGCACTGTCCACTCACGTTCCGCGTCGACACTAGCGAATCAGAAGCAGCAACGACCCCCTAAAGCGACTCCCTCTAATGGCCAAGGGGGAGAGGACAGGAAATTCGTTCCCCTGAAGCACGAGCTCTCCCCAAACCTCCACCTTGCACTCGTTCGACCTTCATCTCGATATCGCAGTCGGCCAAACGTTCTATTTCCTCCGCCTGCTTGCTGTGCTTCTCGCTTCGACGTCCCGTTACGATACGTTCCTCGCCGTTTTTACCGCTGCACTTTTAAAGTAAACTACGTCCAAGATGGCTTCTGCAGCTGCTGAGAGTGCCTCACCGATTGGCATTGCCAATCTCCCCAACCAGCGACACAAGATTGTCGCGAAGCGTGGTGCTGGCTTCACTATTATGGTACGCTTTATGGAACATCATATACTCGTCGAGCATTGCTCTTGTGCCTGGTGCAAGCTATCTCGCGGTATCGGTCCTTGATCATGCTGACCGCATCATGTCTAGGTTGCGGGCGAGTCTGGCCTCGGCAAGACCACCTTCATCAACACCCTCTTCTCCACCACCATCAAGAACTACGCCGATCACAAGCGCCGCCACCAGAAGCAGGTCGACAAGACTGTCGAGATCGAGATCACCAAGGCCGAGCTTGAGGAGAAGTTCTTCAAGGGTACAACACCGTGACCCAGCACTTGACCGAATAGCATCAGCTAACCCTCCTAGTCCGACTGACCGTTATCGATACTCCCGGCTTCGGCGACTATGTCAACAACCGCGACTCTTGGATGCCCATCATTGAGTTCCTCGACGACCAGCACGAGTCCTACATGCTCCAGGAGCAGCAGCCCCGCCGCCTGGACAAGATCGACCTCCGTGTCCATGCCTGCCTTTACTTCATCCGCCCCACCGGCCACACCCTCAAGCCCCTCGACATTGAGGTGATGAAGCGCCTCTGTTCGCGCGTCAACCTGATCCCCGTCATCGCCAAGGCCGATACTCTCAGCCCTGCCGACCTGGCCAAGTTCAAGCAGCGAGTAAGTAGCCGAGAGCGACGCAGCTGAATCCTCTTGCTAACACCAATTAAAGATTGTCTCGGTCATTGAGGCCCAGAACATCAAGATCTACCAGCCCCCGGTCGAGGAGGACGATGAGGCCGCTGCCCAGCACGCTCGTAGCCTTATGAACGCCATGCCCTTCGCCGTCATTGGTTCCGAGAAGGACGTCAAGACCGGCGACGGCCGCATTGTCAAGGGTCGCCAGTACTCCTGGGGTGTTGCCGAGGTTGAGAACGAAGACCACTGTGACTTCAAGAAGCTCCGCTCTATCCTGATCCGAACCCACATGCTCGACCTCATTCACACCACCGAGGAGCTGCACTATGAGGCCTACCGCGCCCAGCAGATGGAAACCCGCAAGTTTGGCGAGGCCCGACCCCGAAAGCTCGACAACCCCAAGTTCAAGGAGGAGGAGGAGACTCTCCGAAAGCGCTTCACCGAGCAGGTCAAGATCGAGGAGCAGCGCTTCCGACAATGGGAGCAGAAGCTCATCTCGGAGCGCGACCGTCTCAACAAGGATCTCGAGCAGACCCACGCCCAGATCAAGCAGCTCGAGAACGAACTCGAGGCTATGCAGGGCAGCGCTGTCCGCAGCCACGGCCGCCGTTAAACGGTCTTGGGCAGATGGTTATGCGTGCACGCATGGCTGCAGTTGGACAGTCGTTATTTCATGTTTCTTTTACCTGCGACTCCAGTTTGGGGTTTGGAGTTGAAAAATGAAAGGTCCGAGAAATACCACGAGAAGAAGAAGAAGGGAGGGAAACACGAGTTCATGGATATACCTACTCGCTCTTCCTATGGAGAACAAGGGGTGACGGCCTTGCTGGGATTGTTTTCATGGCTACGGCATGGCTGTGTAGGAGTAATGATCCCCTCCCCATGATTTTGTTTGTCCCTTGATTGCGCCGACAGCTCACCCACAAGTACGAGACTCTCGAAGCGAACAAGACGTATGGAGAAAGCCTTGATAGTCTTGCCCTTTTTTATTACACCTTTTACTAGAGCCCTTTCTCTCAGCTAGGCACATTTTAGTCCCTGTAATTTCAGTCACAACCTTCTATGATACCAGTTTATAGGTTGTTCAATGGTTCGATTTGTGTGTTTTGATCGTGGGCTGCTGTCCCTGAATTCATGATCCTCTGGCAGGATTGCTATCTGTCATCTGTTGTAGTGATACTAAAAACCATGGCCACGAAACTCCATATACAACCCTCTGGTTAGTCCAAACCCCGTTCGAAGACGACCATCATTGCTCCATATACAAAATGATCCCTCGCAACCACTAATGATTCGCCCAAACAAGCAACCGCTTCTAACACGACGTCAAGTCTGATCATACATCACTATAAGGCATCCATGCTCGCACGCGTAGTGAGCTGCTCGTTCTTATTTCCTAACCGCGAGATCTGCAGAAACACGTCAACGCCATAGCCCTCGAGGCTGTGAAGCTCCAGGTTACCCGCCCAGTACTCTGCATAGACACGACTCAGGGGCAGGCCCATGCCGAGGCGCAGATTGGGCGGTCGGCTTGTGAGCGACGACAGAGAGCTCTGGTATGGCGGGGACTTGAGATCTGCGCGGCCGAGCTCTTCTTCCACGTGGAGCTCCTGCATTGTCGCTGCCATCGTGGGCACCTGGGCGAGGTTCTCAAGACGTCTCTGGCTCTGCGGTCCCTTGCTGAAAGACCAGAGGTAGGGCAGCTCGGCACGGGGGATGCCGCCGCCGCGGTCGCAGATGCGGATGATGACGTGCTGCTGGTTCTCGCAGATGGTAATCTCAATAGGGTGCGGTTTCACAGAGTCGGGGTCGGGGTGCAGTCTTTGGTGCCGGTCGATGACGGCCTGGACGCCGTTGCGGAGGAGCTCGCCGATGATGTACTCGAGATGGCTGAGAATGTAGGGGAATGAGGCGTCGAGGTGACCCTCGACCTTGATCTCGGGGATCTGGACGTCGGGGCCGTTTGTGGAGCGGGCAAGGGCCCTTGCGGCTTTGGAACAGCGCTCAATGACATCTTTAGCATAGCACTTTATGAATACCTCGCCGATGAAGTCGGACTCTGAGAGTTTGGCGCCAGGAGAGAAGTTGGGGGAGTTGTAAGTTTCGGTTAGGGAGAGATGCTGTTCGGCGATGACTCTTCTAGAGATGCGCTGGCCCATTGTTAGTGTTGTACGAACGCCTGGGATACGAGATTCTCACAGATCTTAGGATAGTGTTCATGAACTTGTCCAGATCATTGGGGTTCATCAGGCCGCCGCACTCTAAAATTCCCATGGCAAGCTTCGGGATGACAGTCAAGTGGCCCTTGAGGTTTTGACTGATGATCTCGCACAACCTGTCGTTGTCGTCGAGGGTTTTGACCTCTTTAATTTTGCGGAATGTATCGAAAGCATTGTAGTAGAGGTCGTAGACGTATTTTATGTGAGGGTTCGAGACGACGACATAAGGCAGGCGTTGCATGTCCCGGATGCGATGCGCAATCCTAGAGTCGCGTGCGTCAGTTTAGTCGTATGGCAGCGCGAAAAGCTGAGGCTCACCTTGTAGGCAATTCGGTGCGAACATAGTTGGCGGAACTAATCAGACGAGATTCTGTGAGGGAGCGACCGAATACCATGAGCTGCCGCAGACTAATTGGACGGGCTTCTTTGGCGACCCATCTAGAGAGCATCATGGGTTAGCATCGGGTCAAGGTGTAGCTAAGCTCTCCCGGAAGAACGCACTCGTCAAGGATAGAAACGGGTCGCCATGGTGAATTGCTTGCGCATCGCAGTTGTAACCTCGAATGTAACGGATAGAAAATGTCTCTGGAGGTCGAGAGGAAGAGGGCGCGCGGAGCTGTCAATCTGCATCGCCTGCCCTGTCGCAGGGCGATGGAGGGCATGTCGTCGGAGATGGCATACGAGGATATATCGAGGTCGTTTTGTGCAGCAATCGGGTCGCGTCTCTGTGGTTATCGGGGATGGAATTATGATGTACAAGGCCTCTCAAGACCGGATGATGAAAGGTGCAAACTGAAGCTGTAGCATGTGCCATGTGCCGCCTTGGACAGAAGCTTGCCCGGAGTGACTCGACGAGTGCTGGGGCCGGATTTTTACCCCACACTGGCGATACCGGGCCGCTGGTCTGCCCGATACGGCGGGTTGCAGGTGAGGCTTCTTCTGCCGGTTGCGGCGGGCCGGAAGGGAAGCTTACCCTACGTATTTGCCGTCTATACGAGATCATATTCTCTTAGGATTACCCTGATTGCATCGTCTTGAGGCTAGATCGTGCTCACTTGGTGATGAAACACCATGCTTGTGCCCAGGGTAGCTTGTCTGCTCTTCGTGGCGTTTGCTAAAGATAGTGGCAGATAGCTGTAGCTTGTTATGAGGCGCGAGCTAGGAATGGGGTTGATGGTAGTCACTGGGCCAGCTCTTGGTGTATCGTAGCGATGGAGATAATGCTAACTGAACATGTTTTTGCTCTTGAGAACATGATACCTTACTTTGTGATCTGGCACAGACCCAAGCTACAGCTACTCAACCCACTAACATCCACCTGCAGCCCCCGAAAATGTGTCGTGTAAGTAGTTCGTTTTACAAACAAATAAACATGCTTTAGCAGGAAATAGGAACAGAGACTGAAAATCCCACATTCAATTCTTCACGAATACAATTATTTAGTCAGTTGTGTTGTACAAGAATCAAGTTGTCCTCTGGTCATTGTTCTAGATAGGCAGGTCATTCGAGCTCCTTCGCAACGCTGCTACGCTTCAACAGGCTTGCCAATGACCAATGGCCAATTCCTCTGCATAAGACCGCTCTCTGTTGTCAATTAGCCTCATCACATGCTCAGCAAAGCAATCACTGAGTAATGAGACATGTGCCTGTCTGACGTTACCTTCGCAGTCTTTAGCATTTGCCTGGCGCGTTTGTGAGAGACCAGCAACGTCATTGGCGGGGTGACCTGATGACGCTCGTCGAGCTTGCTCGCTGTTAAGGCGATACTGGAGTTGATGTGGGTATTGGGTGTATATACAGGTCATCTCTTAATGCAAGCTCGTCGTCGCCTCACGACTCAGAAACGGGTTCGCACATCTCTTTGTTTCCACTTGATGAATGATTATCGGCTGTGCCTGTTGATGCGAAGGCGTCTCACCTCACTTCTTGTTCCTCCAAGTTTTATCCCGTCTCAAGATCCAACCCTGTATCTATAGCTAGCTCCCTGTTTAGACGTGACTTGCGGAACGAAGGGTTTCTGTTCTGGGGCCTTAGAGGACTTGTGGGTTTCAGCCATTGTCTATCGCCCTTTTACTGACCTAACCGACCGCTCTCTCTTTTTTTCTGACCAGCTCTCATTCCTCAACGTCGTCATTGCATTATTGCCCTGTCCACCCTCCATAGGTATTCTTTTTTTTTTTGGAGTATCTTTTGTTAACCTCCAACCTGGGACATACTGCTGCTACTGCTGCTTTGCGACATCGATATCGATATACCCTCTCTTTGCATTGTCGAGCTCTGGCTGAGCTGCCGTCGCCGAGACGCCCGCTGTTGCCACGCCCGCGCGTCGCCAGTTGGACAACCTAGCATCTCGTGAGGTCTCCGTCATCCATCTCGAGCTGCTTTTTTCTTGTTTGGATCCTCGACCGCCCTATTAGCAGCCTTATTAGCAGCCTTACTTTGCATTCTTACGTCGCCGTCTCTGCCACTGCGGTCGGCTGCTTCCTGAAAATGGTACGTATTTGCCCGTTGCAGCCCGTGCCCAGGCACTGCATCTTGCCGTGAATCTGGTAGATGCTCCTCGTACAGCCCCAGCAGCCTATTTTCTCGCTCTCTCTTCCAGCTTTCGGCTCCCTGCGTCATCTTCAACCCCCCGCGCCGTCATCTCCAACTGAGACCTTGGTCTCCCTGTTCGAAACTCGAAGCACGAGCTCACCCTAGGCACACCACAATCACAATCATCACCCACCAGCGAACAACACCACTTCACTTGCCCCTCACCACCCGCGCTATTACCCCCCCGGTCCCTTCGAATGCCGGCATCATGACTTCGCCTCCTCGCAAGCTACCACATCGCATTAGGCCTCCAGCTAACCGTCGCAATCTTCGGCAGACTCACGACGTCAACTCCCCGAATGATATGGTTATGGACACAGACGATTACATTGGCGTGCCCAACGAGCCCGAAAAGGTGGCCATCATCAACCCCGACAGCCTCGAACATGGCGAAGCCGACCGGCTACAAGATCTGCCCATGGCCAACGACCGTGCGTATCCCCGTCTGCATCCCGATAATAACATCGTCTGCTGCGCCCAGCAACTGGCGTATCGCCTCGCAGATAGCATTGCTCGCGATGCTGTCTTTCCAAGCTTCCCAAGCTAACCGTTAGCCATGGCTTTAGACGAAGCAATGAGGGAGATCTGCCTTCCCCCTCTTATCGACGAACCCAAGATCCTCGGAGACTATGAGCATACGTGGACCGTCGAGAACTGGCGCAGTCTATCCAAGAAAGAACATGGCCCTGTTTTTCAAGCTGGCGGCTTCCCATGGTTCGTTTGACACCGTTCCGACGTTGCCGCTTGCTTTACCACTGACTTTCTCTCCCCAATGTAGGCGCATCTTGCTCTTCCCTCATGGTAACAACATTGACCAGTGTTCCATCTATCTCGAGCATGGCTTCGACTCCGACAGTGTTCCCGAAAACTGGAGCTGCTGTGTTCAGTTTGCGCTCGTCCTATGGAACCCGAACGATCCCAGCCTATACGTCCACCATGCCGCTCACCACCGATTCACTAAGGAGGAAGGTGACTGGGGCTTTACCAAATTTGTCGAGCACCGACGCATGTTTAACGTGCCATGGGAGGGTGGCAGCCGACCTCTCTGCGAAGACGAAACCGCCAACATCACCGCTTATCTGCGCCTCGTCGAGGATGAGACAGGAGTCTTGTGGCACAACTTTGCCAACTACGATTCCAAGAAAGAAACAGGCTACGTTGGATTGAAGAACCAAGGCGCCACCTGCTACTTAAACTCGCTTATGCAGTCGCTATACTTCACAAACAAATTCCGAAATGCAAGGACTCCTTCTCAAAGCCTTCCTAACCCAATCTTTTGCTGACTTTTGGCAGGCCATTTACGGAATTCCGACCGAGAACGACCCAAGCATGCACAACAGCGCTTATACTCTACAACGGCTCTTTTACCAATTGCAAACTTCCGACCAGGCTGTGGGAACTACAGAACTCACGAAATCCTTCGGATGGGACACTCGACATATTTTTGAGCAGCAAGACGTTCAGGAGTTCTCCCGCAAACTCATGGAGAGAATGGAGGAGAAAATGAAGGGTACAAAGCACCAAAATGTCCTCCCCGAGATGTTTAGCGGCAAAATCAAGACCTACATCTCATGTATTAACGTCGACTACGAATCCAGCCGCATTGAGGATTTCTGGGACATCCAGCTCAACGTGAGCGGCAACAAAAACCTGTTGGAGAGTTTCCAGGACTACATTCAGGTTGAGAAGATGGATGGCGAGAACCAGTACTTTGCGGGCGACCAGCACAAGCTTCAGGACGCCAACAAGGGTGTTATTTTCACGAGTTTCCCTGACGTCCTACACTTGCAACTGAAGCGTTTCGAATACGACATTCAGCGCGACATGATGATGAAGATTAATGATCGATACGAGTTCCCTGAGATCTTCGACGCTGCTCCCTATCTCTCCGAGGATGCCGACAAGTCCGTTCCGTGGACGTACCAGCTCCACAGTGTCCTGGTCCACAGTGGTGATCTCAACGCCGGTCACTACTATGCATTCTTGAAACCCGCAAAGGACGGCTGGTTCTACAAGTACGATGATGATAAGGTCACAAAGGCCACTGTTCGCGAAGTTCTGGAGGAAAACTTTGGCGGTGAGTACCTGACCGCCAACGGGTATCCGCGTGCGCCCCTACAGAAGAAGGCCCCGATTATGCGCCAGAACAGTGCCTACATGTTGGTCTACATCCGCCAGAATTGTCTGGACGACATCCTCTGCCCGGTCACTGAGACCGGCACCCCGATGCATCTCAGTGAGTTGTTCCTTGTCGGTTATTATTCACAGTCATGCTAACTTTCCAAGAACAAAAATTCGAGGAAGAGACAGTCCAGCGGGAGGCTCGAAGGAAAGAGCAGAGAGAGGCGCATCTATACATGATGGCCAAGGTTATCACTGACAAGTCGTTCCAACAATTCGACGGAACCGATCTGTGCCAATTCGATGCAAACCCCGACGTCGATCCTGCTGCGCCCAAGTTCTACCGAGTTCGCCGCACGATGACCATGGAGGAGTTTGTCGCCCAAGTCGCGGCAGATATGGATGAAGACCCACGCAAAGTGCGACTTTGGCTGATGGTCAACCGACAGAACAAGACGATTCGTCCTGATCAACCCATCATGGACCTGCGACCTACAGTTGAAGAGACATGTGCTCGCTCAGCAGCGCATCGTGACACAAGTCTACGAGTCTGGGCCGAGGTTGCCGAGGAATTCAACGCCGATGGCGAGCCAGTCTGGCCATCCTACCAAAGTCAGCCTAACGGGGTGATTGTTAAGAACGACACGATTCTGCTCCTACTGAAGCATTTTGATAATGAGAGCCAATCCTTGAAGGGTGCCGGCCACGTCTACATTTCCAAGGAGAAGAAGGTTGAGGATCTGGTCCCTCTGATCCTAAGCAGGATGGGCTGGGGCGACAAGCTGCCTGCCGAGGAGAAGCTTTCCCTGTGGGAGGTATGAAGTTCACGTGTTTATGGGAGATACAATATCTGACTTTGTATTAGGAGATCAAACCGACCATGATCGAACCTCTGAAGCCCAAGCAGTCCTTGAAGGTTGCGGAGCTGCAAGATGGAGATATCGTCTGCTTCCAAAGAAGCTCGGAGCGCAAGGCTGGCTTGGAAAAGCGCTCCGGTGATAAGCCATTGCAAGAGGCGTAAGTTATGCCCAAGGTTTAGTAAGAGCAATCCCTAATCTTCCTAGGCTTAGCACATCCGATCACTTCGACGATGCGCGCGATTACTATGACTTCCTGGAGCATAAGCGGACGGTTAAGTTCCATCCTCACCCGACTCGGTGTGATCAGGCTTTGTTCCCTCCCTTTGAGCTAGTGCTTAACTCCAAGATTACGTACGACATGCTCTCAGAGCGCGTTGGCGCTCACTTGGGAGCGCAACCCACGCATGTGCGATTCTGGACTGTGAACTCGACGACTCAAAACCCCAAGACACCTGTGAGACGAGGTGCCAATCCGATTCTGCGTCAGATTCTGAACCCCATGGGCTCCACGGCGCTCAACTCAACTCAAAGAAACGACGCATTCTATTTTGAAGTCCTCGACATGAGTCTCACCGAGCTTGACACGAAGAAGGGTATCAAGATCACCTGGCTGAGTGAGGGCATTACCAAAGAGGTATGTGTATGCGCGATGTGGCTATTGACTGTGGCTGACTTTTGGGTAGGATCAATACGATCTGCTTGTACCAAAGACTGGGACTATCGAGGACCTGGTCGAAGCCCTAATCAGCAAGGCACAGCTCTCGAGCGAGGCGGAAGCTGGCAGAATACGGGTGTACGAAACCAGTTCCAACCGATTCTATCGTGAACCTCTTCGCGAGCACCCTGTCATGAATCTCAACGAGTATGCTCAGATCTACGCTGAACGAGTTCCGGAGGAGGAGGCGGAAGCCGATGAGAACCACTTCATCCAGGTCTTCCACTACCAGAATGACGTGAGCCGGGTGCATGGCGTGCCTTTCAAGTTTCTTGTTATTGAGGTAAAACTCCCGTACATGGTGAAAGGAGGCTAGAAGGCTGACACATGCAACAGAACGAAAAGTTCGCAGACACAAAGAAGCGGCTGGAGAAGAGAACCGGGATTAAGGGCAAGAGCTTTGAGAAGATCAAGATTGCCGTCGTGCGACGAGCCAACTACTCTAAACCGCAATATCTCAATGATGGTAAGTACTTGTAATGAAGATGACTGCACATGGCGCTAACAGGACTGCTTTAGATGATGTGCTGTCGAACTTCATACAAGGAGACGATGATTACCTCGGCCTCGACCATGTAGATAGATCAAGGTCGCTGAGGAACGGCGTTGGGGACCTATTCCTTCGATAAAAGGGCTAGAAGAGGAGCGAGTGTGAGAGTCGGTAGCTATTGGTGGTCCAGCCTGGCACGGACATTGAGTAAGCATATCTGCCCGCCTGGTGTCGACGTTGGCACCGAGCATCCGTATATTCGCAGTCACGAGGGCCGGCGTTTCGTTTTGGTCAGGGCACATAGGTTGTGGAGAGTAAACGAGAGTTGCAATGGACTTTGTGTACTCATGAGGCGGAAAGACGGGCAGGGGGTGTTGGGTCATCATGAGAAAGAGAGCGGCATGATTATACGGAATACGTTTCATTATTATCGTTATTTCCATGGCTTGTTTCACATGCTTGTGATGTCTTTATTTCGCAGCCCGACTGAGCTGAAAGTCTGGCAGATGTAGTTGCAATATTTTCAGCTTTTGGACAATCGATAGTGTATGCGCGCGTTTCTCGCAGAGGGCAAGACGTTTCTTAGCTGACTCCACTATCTTTTCGATAGTCGCGAGGTATCTCCAGTCATTGGCCGCCATCTCGGACTTTGAACTTGCCACGCAGGTAGCCTCCGGTCTGGACTCGGACTTTGTACGAGCGGGTGATGTAGTATAAAGTGACCCAAGACCCGTTCTCTCATTCAGAGAGGACTCTTTGAGTCGCGTTGATTTGACTAAACGACCAAAGCACTTATTTATCCCATCTTTAACATGTCTACAAACACTGAGGAGAAGCCTGTCACTGAACTTGTACAGCCTGGCGGATGTTTTCGAGCCGGGACCATGGTTTTGACTTCATCCGGCCAAGAACCCATTGAATCGCTCAGCGAAGGAACCGTAATCCTTACTCATCTCGAGCCCAAACAATACGGGACTTGCTCAGACGATAAGGTCATCGTCAAGGCTCCGAATGATGGAATACGTTTGTATGGGTTCAACGACGAGCAGCCATTCTTTACAAGCAACCACGCCTTTTACACGACTACTGGAATCCGCGCGCTTGATCCTGAGGCGGCAAGAAAGGACAACCCTGGGTTAGAAGTTGGCAGGCTTCAGGTTGGCCACGTGCTTCTCAAAACGAATGATGGAGATACGTACGAACATGTCCCGATCAGATCCATCTCCCAGGAGGCTAGCCAGTGCGCCGAGGTATATGGTGTGCACCTACGGGATGGCCTGAGGAGTTATCATGCGAACGGGTATCTGGTTCATCTCAATTACCCCGAGATCACCGTGAGATCTGTTGCCAACCGGCTCAAGGGCTTTCCTCGGGAACAGCAGTTGGAGATGCTTAAGCATGTTAAGGAGCTTCAGCCTCTTTTTGAGAGGTTCGGTCAGGATGGGATGAGCCAGGTGCTTGCCAAGCAGCTGTCGCTTGACGAGTAGAGGTTTGACGGGCATTGGGAGCGGTCGAAGCCCTAACGAGAAATTGCTGCCGCCCTTGCAGATGATTTACTCTCATTTATCTGACGCGACAAAGGAGGTCTCGCTGAGTGTCTGTTATTCACGGTGGATGTTTTCAAGTTCAAGCTCATCAATGACAGGATTTCATACGGTCGAAAACATTCTCCCAAGGTTAGCTGGATTATACTAAATCTTGTTATAAGAATACCAAAAGTTAGATTAACCTTCTAATAAGTATCTTTATAGTTCTATAAATTCCTTTCCCAAGGTACTTGATAGAAAGGTCTAAGAGTATGTAGCTATACTTTACTCTACTTACATGATATAATATATACTTTCTTATTTATTTACTAACAATCTATATTCATGAGTATCTAGCGCCCCGTTTCCCGATGCTATCCCTAACGCTGTTTGACCCCATCTGTTTCTGGCATCAACATACGCGCCATTCTCGAGCAGCAGCCGTACCACCTCTTCATGGCCTCTGTGACATGCTCTTTGCAGTGCTGTTTGTGAAATACCACGCGAACCATAGAAGCCGAGATAAGCATTGGGATTTGCGCCTGCCTCGATGAGTATGCTCACAGTCCTCACGTGCCCTCTGGTAGATGCTTCTATCAGTGCCTCTTCTTTTTCCTGAGCTGTTGCAGCACCTGGGTAATCTGGATGATCCAAGAACCCTGGCTGGTGTTTGCCGCTACAAGACGTGAAATTCTTCTCCTTGAGCAGTCTCATAACCATGGACTCAAGGCCAAGATGTGAAGCCTGGTACAGAGGACGTGCGTCACCTCTAAATACCCACCATTCGAATGTATTGTCTTTACTGGTGAGAAATTGATAAGCTTGGTCCTCAACCTGAACACTTATTTGACCATGTCGGAAATGATCTGCCCAATACTCGTCGGCATAGGATGACAAGCCGCCGCGTTGGTCCATGCTCCGTCGGAGGACAGCGAGACAAATGCTCGCCATTAGCCGGTCTGCATCCTGTGGTTTCACGCTGAACGCTGCTGCATCTTTATGGTGAAGAATTCGGTCTGATTCCAAGTATTCTCGAACCGAGAAATGAGCTAGTCGTGCTCTCGTTTTGCCTTTCCAAGGGTCGATGCCGATGTCAATAAATCCTGGACAGACTTGCTGAATCGCGTCGACCGTCGGAAGCTTACGCTTTGGGTCAAATTCAGAGGCACCTTCTTGCTTGAATGTGATGCCATCGATAAGGTCATCCACTTCCAACGGTACTTTTGCGCAGCAGAGTAACGTAAGCATTCGCTGGGCGTAGCTCACGGAGCTAGGCGGGATGTTGGCGAGCATTTGTGCATATGTTGCGTCTAGAGTGCGAGGTAAGGAGTTTAGAACCTGTTCAAGAAGGTCTTCACTCTGTGGGCAGCTTGTCAAGGCCATGAACTGGCATTCTACCCAGCGGAAGCTATTGCCGGTCAGTGAGAAAAGGAAAGCCCCCCATAAAATATGACTAACACTCCCTGGGCGCGAGCTGTGAGTGCAGTCTCGATCATGTCGTGATGATCGATCCATTTCCGCAGCCGTCGGTTTTGCCGAAGATTTTGAGAAACGAAGCTTGCGATGTCTGCATCTACAAGTTTGTTCCTCATCTGAATGGACTCTTCAGCGTTTGCATCGAGGTATTCCCGAATATCGACCTCATCTCTGCTCGACACAAGTAGATGAAGTCCGGGTTCGGACCATGCACGCAAGTCGGCGATGACTTCGAGTACTCCCTCGCGGTCTATTTCTCCCGGACTCTCATCCAAGGCGTCGAGAAAGAGGTGCACATCCTTGAAGGATCGAACCAGCTGGCGCAAGCAGTCCATGAGAGCTTGGTCCGGAGGGGCCGCATTTTTGTACTTGTCGTGTAACTGAGAGAGCACGTTGTGACCGTCATCCAGTTGGCTCGACAGTTGTAGTACCAAGGCACGGAGCACGGCAGATGAATCTTGTTTGCTCTGGTCGTTGAAAGTGAAGTAGAAGAAAGCGATGCCAATCTGTGGATTACCCCTGCGGTGTCTATGGGCAGCCTGAATAGCCGTGGAGCACAGAACAGACTTGCCACATCCTGCGAAGCCAACCAGCCAAAGGAACGAGTTTGGCGTTTCAAGCCATGCCATAAAGGTAGAACCTTCCACGAACCATTGTCCAGTGCCAGGGTGTTTCTTTTTGCTAGCCTCGTTGAAGTTGATGGATGCGTCCGGGGCGTTGAGCCACGTAGTGATAGCGGATGAGATCTGGCCAGCTCTTATTAAGTCAAGCAAAGCTCCAGCATCCTCGAGATCATCTTGGATTCTGCCGATGTCTTGTTGTTGGAGTAGCTGAAGAGCAAAAGACAGGCAAGATATAAGAGCATCAATGTCCTCATCCAGTTTCTGCAGAGTGCTTTGGCGGAAAGGATAGATTAGGCGACGGCCAGCTGCGCGGACTCTCACTTCAAACAGAGAGCCGCCGGGAGATGTCGATCGAAATTTCTCTAGTTCGAGCTGAAGATCTTGAATGAGTTCCTCCGACTCTTGTATGCATTTCTCTATGTTTAAGCAGAGCTCGTGCTCGTCTGTTTGGAATCGTTCGAGCACATGGTGGAGGGTGTGAAGCAGCTCACTCGATCGGTTGAGCTTTTTTTGTCGTGAAGGCGATGTCGGAGGGTTTATCTCGAAAAGCGGCATAATAGTCCAGTATTCCTTGGATAAGCGTGATACTGAGGGAAATAACGCCGACTGCGCTCCCCGCGACACCAAAGGCTTCTGCCATATTGAAGTGTGCTGGGTATGAGTAAATGAAGTTGGGTGGTAACCACGCGGGGGAAGCTGGTCTTTAAGAATGCCTCGAGTCACAGCCTGGTTCTTGCCACAGCTGGCTGGTAGTCAGCCAACATGGCTGAAATGCCTTGCATGAGGCTATAAAGACGCCTAGGCTCGGCCTCATGCTCACCAGAACATGTCATGCGGGTGAAGAAAGACACAGCCGGTCGGGCAGTATTACCAAAGTCTTAGTCTAAGAGAACTATAAAAGTTATATTAATCTTATGAATAGTTTTCCTAATGATGAATAACCCTTAGGCGAGTTATAGATGAGTCTAAGCTGCTATACTAGCTGCACTCTCCCCTCACCTGCGTAGCCAACATACCTAAGATGCCCCGAACGAGGCTGTAAAGACACGCCATCTCGTCATTAGCTGTTCTTACATTGGTACCTTACCAGAGCAAGAATTACCAAGATACGACCAGACTTCAAAACTGAGCCCGGCTGCCAGATGTCGGGAGCGTTTACTATCTGGACGGAGCCCTTCATTGTCTCTGGTAACGCGAGCAAGGCAAAGGGACTGGTCTACGGGAATGACCGCTTTTACCAGTCGGAAGGGGGTGTCGTCTCGCGGCTCTAAGCTGCCAATTACAGTAACGGTTTGTCCGAGGCTTGCTATGGCGTTCCCCTAGTCACTACTCCGTACGAAGTCAGGCACTAGATTCATATATTACACCTATTTATGATGATATGATAAAATGCTAGACGCTGCGGCCATGCAAGATAGATGTGTATTGAAACTATAGTACTAACAGGTAAGTACCTGATATTTGCAAAAGAATAGAAATAGACCTAATGTGTAGCTGATATATCCCTAAGCCAACGTTTAGTCAACTCTCTTCAACACCTTCTCTGCACCAGTGCTCGTCACACTCTCCAGCCGCCCATCGACAAACTCCAAGACAAAGTCGTCCGTGGGACCGGCAAAGGCAATGTTCGTCCAAGCAAACGACTTGTCAAACAAGCCTCCGCCGCCGCCCTCAATCGCCGCACGTGGCTCAAGCGGAAGCCGTGTAGTAACCATGCTATGAGACAGACGAAGCTTGCCTTTGGTCCTGTACAGCGAGGCCAAGGACCTTGAGTATGAGGTGAGGCCAGTTGGGTAAATGCGGGCTGACACGTTTAAACCCGGCTCTGCTCCCAGCAAGCCCAAAACCGCCCGGTTGTCGACGCCGTCGATGTAGAACGACTCCAAGCCCAGTCCAGGCCGGCCATCATCGACGGTCAACGTAAGGTTGGTGCCCTCAGAAGACTCGTCAACGAATGTGCCAGCGAGGTTCTTCTCGGCGTTCTCTGCAGCCGCGTCCTCGGCAGCTTGGATAAACAGCTCGCCAACCAGGTCACGCAGCGGCCAGCGGGCAGAGCTAGCGGTTTTACCAGCCAGCAAGAGGGAGAAGCCGATGCCATGGTCTGGAGAGAGAGCAACGATACATGTATAGTCTATGTTGCCGCCTGCTTTGGTGTAGAGGTCGGAGGTTCGGGTTCTGTTGGAGCCCGGAGTGACACTGACCAAGAGGCGAGAGATCTCCCAGGGTGCACCGACGAGCTCGACCAGGGAGCCAGTGCCGCTGAGAGGCTTCATCCAAGCCGAAGTAGTGGCTGGGTCAAGCAGCTCAGAGTTGAGGATGGAAAGACCGACAGCGCGAAGATCCGCACCGCTGGCGTAGATACCACCAGATCTATAGCCATGTTAGTGTGAGTCTCAAGATATAAGAGGCGAGGGAGAGACGTACCCAGCGGTGGCGGGAGGATAGGTGGCCCATGCTGAGGTATTGTCGATAGGTAGACGATTGATGGCGTTGAGATGTGTACCATTGGGTGCTCCAGCCGACGCATCATCCAGACCCAAAGGCTTGAAGAGGACCTCCCGAATTGCGTCCTTGTAATCTTGTCCTGTGAGGCGCTCAAGCAGAGCGCCGAGGATAGAGTACCCTCCGTCAGAGTAGACAGCATTTCGGTAGGGAGAAATCACGGGACGCTTCTCATCGCGCATGAACTCAAGAAGCGCTGAGACAAAGAGTCAGCAAATGCGTAACTGGCGGAAAGGATGATAGAGTTACTTACCCTGAGTCGTAGCCTCGTCAAGGGTATCGATGGTGTATTTCCCAAGAAAGTCTAGCTTGAATGAGCATCAGGCGCTTTACAAGGAAAGGGTTCAAGTATACTAACCCCCTCCTCCTCCTGAGCCGGCTTGATGCGCTGCAAGCGCCCCAACAGTGATGTCGTCCCAGCTGACGTGCTCCAGAGGATCGCCAGATGAGTTGCCCGAGAGCTCGGGAAGATACTTTGTTATAGGGTGGCTAAAGATGTCGATACCTGCCTTTGCGATGATTGCGTAGGCGGTAATGAGCTTGGAAACGCTGCCGGTGCGTCCGATTGTCCTGTCGTTGAGCACTCCGGCTGTAAGAGCCTCTTCCTGACCCTCGCCAACATGGTAATAGTTGAAGAGCGACTTGTTTGTTGCGGCTGAGAAGACATCGACGGCAAAGATGAGGTCGGTGCGGTTGAGGTCGCCGCTTTCAAAGACCTTTTCGAGAAGGCCCGGGAATGCAGCCTTGGCATCTTGAATAGCTTTTGCGTTGGAGGGATCAAAGTTGGAGATGAAGGATGGGCCTATCAGAGGGACTTCATCTGTCGGGATGAGCTTTGCTGCACCGACAGAGAGGGCGAGAAGGGGCCCTAAGAATGCTGTTTTGAAGAGCATTCTGGTGATGTTTGGGAGGTAGAAGTATTGACTGGGTTGGGATTGAAGTGAGTGAGTTTGTTGATGTCCATTTCAATCTCAATTGATCATTCTTGGAGTCTTATATATATATCACTGTTCACAACGGCCGTGTTATTCATGTCGTACTCCGTATTTAACTCCAAGCAGGATACGTCATGTTTGCCCGGTGTAAGTCAGTCTTGTGCCATCGTCTTAACCCTTTACGGAGTATTGCGGCGCTGTCATGGAGGATCGACACGATCAAGCAAGATAGGGCTGACGCTAACCGCAGGCTTCAAAACCTGCGGCCCGTGGCTGAGCTTGTCGAAGTGGTAATTTTTTCGGGGTTGTAAGACCGATTGGTTGCCTCCCTGGCTGTGCAATGCTCCAGGTCTTGGGAGCGTCGCAACTTGCTCCTTTCAGCTTCAGCTCAGGCGATCCCCTCATCAGCATTGCAACCCTCAGGCATGATATCCAGCTTGACCTGAACTTGATGCTGAAATGAAGAGATGCGACCCTGTTGCATTAAAAGCCAATGTAGTCAACAGCCCGAGGTGGAATGCACCTCGGGCAACCATTATTCACTGGATGTGCAAGTTGTTACAGCCACACTCGACCATACGCTGCCCTGTACAAATATATTTTTAGACACTCCATTCCAGAATACTGTACCACCTAGTGCTTGAGGCAATGCCTAATCTCGATATAAAACCGTCCATCCAACTATTTACACCATTGTTCTAGTTCTCTGACTGAAAGCCATATGGACCGGACTTTGTACCTTTCTCGTCCTCATTATCGTCAGTTCAACTCTTCATCATGATGTCTTTATCGTTTTGGCTCGTACATCTAATCACCTTTAGAGTCTAGCAATCCGTCGAACAAGCCTCTGGTGGACAGTATCCGTACGCACAGGAGAACTTGCAGAGGCCTAGGTAGTTCTGTGTCTCACCGGCAGCTACTGTACCCTCGGTGCCTGGGCTGGTGGATGTAGGGCTGGAAGTCGTCGTGGTTACGGTTGTTCTTGTCGTCCAAGAACTTGTGTCTTTTAGTCAGCTATACCGTGTTCAAGATACTTTCAAGTACGAACATGCTGCTCGGGGCTGTCGAGGTTGAAGCTGTGGTTGTGTCGACATCGCTCGATTCAAACCTGTTTTTCGGCCCTAATGCTCTTCCAACGCCACCTCCAACGGCTGCCGCGATGACAATAAGAACAAGTGCCAGAATTATGTGAAAAGCCTTTCGTCGTATATCACAAGATCTCCCTTTCGGTCCTTTGGGAATGGCACTATCCGGGTTGCTGTGGGTTTTATTGCTCTGGACAATGGGCTGTGAGATTATCAGCCTGAGCCTGGTGAACCTTGGACGATGGATGTAGCTACAGGGCCTTTTTTGACTTGTCCGTCTAAAAGATGCGCGTCGTGCGCCTTTTAGGCGTGGACAATCTCGGGCAAAGAGTTGTCATAAACTTGGGGCGCATCGTTGAACCGTGAGGTATAGGGATTGAAACCTAATGATCTTCAATCAAAGGAAGTATACAAAGCTCTTATGACCCATAGAGCTTACCTTGGCCAGCCATGGTTGCAACAGGAACGATGAGTTCAAGATACCGCACCAAGGCAGCCTCGAGGAGTAGGAAAAACCATTGTAGCTAGACAAAGCACAAAGAGCGAAAGTAAAAAGTAGATAAAGGGGCAAAAGAGTAGCAAGCACGTAAAAGAATAGCTCCCTCCATGTAGACAGCCGTCAGTGGACGGGAGAGTGCATGTGCAAGGCTCTATATGGCGTTATTGGTTGGTGAGGGATCATGCTGTTCAAGGCATAACGAATATAACGACGGGCAGACGAGTATTGTGCAACCTGCCGAGCCTCATCATCTACTCTTCCGTGTATGCCCCCAGGGCTGGCAATCCTCGGACGCCTACCAAGATACCCAGCTTTAACTTGCCCGTTAAATATGAGGTCAGTTCAGTAAGAGTATTGCAAAAGGTCGAGATTCTACGCAGCCATGCCAATCCGTCAGCGCTTTGGGGAAAAGCCCATGCTGGACGTCAGTAATAATGGACATTCATATGGATGGCCACAGTAACAGCTGGGACGATCCGGTGCAATAATCGCAATTATCTAAGCCCCTATCAATACTTTACGACTCTGCTAGCTATTTAACCCCCAAGATTATATTTTGTTCCAATACTGTTGCATTTTCTCTAGGCCGAGGACGTCGCTGAAGTTGCTCCAGCCCAGTCCTTCCGTGCCCCAAGTCGCAGCCTTTCAATCGCTAGTCAAATCGATGACCTCCGACTCCAAAGGCAGTTTCCGCTTCTGCCCAGCTACTTGAGCCACGGATGAGCTCTGTTGGCTGGTCGCCGCCAATGGTTGATAAGGCTGAGTTGTCGTTGACTGCGCCATGGATGGCTGCATCGCCGAGACTCGTTCCATATTGACAATTGCCGAGAAGTCTGAGCCGAGCAGCAGCATAAGCCAATCCTCATTGAGGTGCAAAGTCTTGAATTGCGCTAGCTGCCACCGTAGTTTCCATTGCAAGTGCCTTGTATGGTGGTTCTCGAACGACTTTGTCACCACCAGAGTCTCCGGAAAGGTCGAGCGATCTGTCTCATGAGTGCAGTCGACGCCTTCAGCGTTGAGCTCTCTATGTATGTGGAAACGTTGCTCGAAGCTCATGGGGAAGCGGCCGACTTCCTGCGTTGGGTCTGCGAGAAAGCCGCTCACCCAAGTGCAGTCAGCACAGGAGCAGGGCAAACCGCTCCGTAGCAGATCGTTGTTGCCAGGCTCAGGCCCGACAAAATTATCGAGCCAAGCCTTGAGCAAGCCAGTAAACAGTTGTTGATAGAGCTCCGTATCTAAAGGTATGTTCTTTGAAACGAGCTTGGGCATGAGAGAGTGTAGGAAGGGCACCCAAAGGGTGTGGAGGTCCAGACCGCCAAGCTTGGGAGCGGCTTCAACGAGCTTGGTAACAAAAAGCGTGATGAATTCTACTGATTCTGCATCTTCCTGGGTCATTTCCAAGAAGAAATCAGCCAGATCTTTCTGGTCGATGCTCGTTTGCGCGTCGCCCGGCTGCACTTGTTTAGTGTTGCCGATGTATGCCAGGCTGGTGTCCGCTAGCTGAATATCAGGAGCGGCATGCATCTGCGTGAAATCCATCGAATTGACGAGTGATTTTGCTATGGATTGATACAGTCGCATAAAAGCTTCCATAGGCAGGGCACCTTGATTGCTCTGCTCTCGTAAGCAGGCTAGGAATCCGAGACGGAATGCCACCAAATCCTGTTTCTGTTCTAGTATGGGCATCATACTGGAGATGATTTAAAGTTAAAGGTAGCATTACAATGATATACCAGTGAAACATACCTCTGCGAGAGAAAACCAGATGGGTCATCAAAGTAAAATGCGAGGTCGACCATGGCAGGTCCATCATCTCGGCCAAGAACCTTGAATGCACTAGACTTCAAGCAAGAAAGGATCGCTCCACGAGCCCAATCAAAGAAGTATTCTGGTGTAGCAGTGTCAGAAACCACAAGATCTTTGGGACGAGGTGCTAGATTCTTGATCGCTTTGACCTGGTCGGTAAACTCGGGGTATGAAGAAATAGCCAAGGAGGTTCTACCGTCATTAGCCTTTGAGCGCAGGAATATGCTGAGAGATGTGCCTACCCTTCCTTGATAGCCTTGGACCGTCCATCGACATCACTACCATTATCGATCACCCATTCTCTCAACCAGGTGAAGTATTCCAGTGGTAGATCGCCTTGGTGACGGCCGGCAGCATCCTGGAGCAATTTGTGCTGTCCCAGCTTCACTGCAACCTTGAAGATATCCTGGGTGATTTCTGCACATAAACAGACCTTGGCGGCAGGCGTTTCTTCCCTTGGACGATTCCAAGATTGGTCCCAAAGCTTTCGCAGCGCGGCGAGCGCAGACTCAGGAGTCTGCGATGACAAGCATACCCGGGCGTAATAGCCAATCTGTGAGTGGGTGTCATGTGGCGAAACGGGGCACTCGTTTTTGCTTTCAAAGAAATAGGTGACTGAATCGCGAGGAACGATAGCGATGGCCTGATGGAATGGTCAGATTGCGCAACGCAGATGGCTCATGAGGAGCGGCGTACCGTAGCGCGATACCAGTGTCTCGCAGTTGGTCCCTTGAGTTTGGACGTATCAGTACCTTCAATTCGAGTCGAGGATCTGAGGCTAGGCTTTGAGAGCAAGGCGAGCGTAAACATACCGAGTTACCCATATATCCCTCGTAGTCCTCGTCCACCCCGACACCGTCGAAGCAGTCTTCTTGGAGGGCATCTCTCTCCTCGAAGTAAAGATGCTTTGCCACTGATCGACCTTTCAAGTCGGCAACGTATGCTATTTTATGATCCCTTGTCATGACATCCTGGAGTTTGTGGACACGGCCATGAGCATGACCCCTGCGGCGGGGGTTGTACTCGACGGTCCCCATCTCCTCCTTCTCTAATAGGGCAAGGAAGAGATCAACAGGTAGGTCGCTGCATGTCTGCTTCAGAGCCTGGACGCGAAGCAGATCTTTAGCCTTCAAGGCTCTGAGAGAGCTGTTGGCTTCCGTGTAGTCGTGGTCCAGCACGTAGTAGAGACATTTTCTTGTGCGTGATTCCTCGTCTATGGCGAGCCACCGGGCCAAAGGCTGCCGGAGCGGTTCAGTCACGGCTTGCTTTAGCAGGCCTGCTGATGGACGCGGCTGAGTCTGTTCGAGGGCGAGATTGTAAGTCAGAACCCAGCGGTAGCCCGACGTGACAGGGAGCACCTCGTGCGATACATCCGAGTACCAGCAAGCAAAGGACTGCGCGGCCTGAGATGTCTTGAAGATCTTGGTCTCGCCGCAATGCTTGAGCACCAGCTCTCCACCTCGATGCGTCGACGGTAGACTGATGAGAAGGGTGCCAAACATTCCAGGGATTTTCTCGGTGCTACATGATTACTGTCAGCTGCGATTCCCAGGTTCAGAGACTGAATACGAGACTTGCTCAGTGTGTGCCTTGAACATGGCACCCCTTTCGTAGATGAGCATCTTGTAAACCTCTGCCCTAACAGGTGCATTGATACCAAGGCGTTGAGCAACACGCTTACACAGGGACTCAACAAAACCCAGCCAAGCCGGATCCCGAAACTGGAATTGCTCTGCACCCAACTCCCACGTGTTTCGGACAGCAGTGTCGACGATAGTGTCACATCCCTTTCCATAGGGCGCTTGACGAGCTTTCGCAATAAGCTGGCATGCCTGGATCTCGCTGAGCGGCATCTCGATATCGCCAACTCCATCCACAAAGAGGCCAGCCGGAGGCGGCTGGTTTAGCCCAGTAAATGATGCAAAAGATCCTGTGCCCTTGATGCTCAGGAGAGCATTGAGGAGCTCCGTTTTGATGGCAAGGCTCTCGGCATCGTCACAAAGAGAGTCCTCGTCGCTAGAGTCTTCAAACATAGGCCTAAACCCCGCAAGCATGATGACCGGAGATGGATGTTGAATAGGAGATGAATAGTGAATCTTTTAGCGACGCGCCTTGTTTGACGCGCTATCGACTTGTTTCCCGTCCCGTCGGAAAATACTGGGGCCCCCCACAGCCTTAGCTTGTACGGTTGACCATGTCTACAACTGCCTCAATTCAAATTTAGGTTTCCGATTTTCCTATAATCACGCCCGCAGGGGTAGAAAAATAAATAAAGCTAGTACTATAACCATAGTAATTTCTATTACGATACTACTATTTATATTATATCGATTTAAGAGAGTAAGAGGTAAGAAAAATAAGTCTTAAAATATACTTTTTTAAGCCCAGTGTGTATATATGAGAGAGAGCGGCTTATATATAAAAAAGAGCAGCTTAAAGGTCACGTAGTGACTTATTAAGCCCGGCTTGTATATATGTAAGAGAGCAGCTTGAAGGTCACTACGTGACCTATTGAGCCTGGCTTGTGTGTGCGAGAGAGAGCGGCTTGAAGGTCACCACGTGACCTGTTGAGCCCGGCTTGTGTGTGTGTAAGAGAGCAGCTTGAAGGTCACCACGTGACCTGTTGAGCCCGGCTTGTGTATGCGAGAGAGAGCGGCTTGTGTGTGTAAGAGAGCAGCTTGAAGGTCACCACGTGACCTGTTGAGCGCCGGCTTGTGTGTGTGCGAGAGATAAATATTACCGCGCTATGCATCTTTACGGCCTCATGAGCTTCATATTTCTATCTATTGAGACGGGGGGTGGGTGCATAGCTTGAAAAATAGGGTCTTGAAAAGTTGAAAATCGAATTGAGGCAGTTGTAGATATGGTCAACCGTAGCTTGAAGCTAACATGCACCTAAAGACGGGAGTGTGTAGTACTGTACTTCTATTAGTGAAGTAGTTCACCTGAAGGAAGAAGTATTCGCTTTTATAGGGAATACAATCCGCTACTACGTAGTACATTCTCTCAATCCGGAAACACGCTGCGACTCTTGCTATCATAGGCTCCTCAGCGGTATCACACCTCATTGCCTCAAGCACGTGAACCTCAGGTCCTTGAATCAAGCTGTCAGCTTACCTTGTTCTATTTTTCATTCTCTGCTCCTGCATCACCACCAACTGCCAACTGCCAACTGCCAACATGAAACTCATCATTGCTGGAGCCACTGGCTTTGTGGCCAAAGAGGTCATACGCGAAGCGTTGTGCAATCCCAAGATCACGTCCATAGTCGCTCTTGCGCGCCGCGAGACCAAGATCCCAGATGACGTGGGATCTGGCGCAAAGACGGACAAGTTCAAATCTGTCATTTGCAGCGATTTCAGCAACTATTCGGACAGCTTGAAGGCCGAGCTTACCGGTGCTCACTGTTGTATATGGTACGCCTTTGGCACTCTGATATTGGATGAACCCCTGCTATAGACACTCTTGATGACGTCGGACATTCCAGGCTTCTTGCTATTACACCCGCCAAGGTCAAATCTCTGCCCTCTGGAGAGGTCCGCAAAGTCTGTCTGGACTACACAACGACAGGACTCGATACCATCGCCACACTTCCCCGAGACGGAGTGACCCAGCCGCTGCGGTTCCTGTACATCAGCGGTGCCAATGCAGAGAGAGATCCTGCCAACAAGCCTTGGGTACTTGGAGACTATTGTTTATTACGGGTGAGTTTCTCTAATCTGTCGGTTCTCGTTCAATTTGTTAAATCTACTTTCTCCAGGGAGAAGTCGAGTCCCGAGTTCTTGAATATGCCAAGAAATCAAATGGGGCGGTTGAGGCGTGCGTTGCCAAACCTGGGTTGATCCAAGCCATAGGCACTCCGGCGGTAGTGAAGGCTGCCAAGGCCGTTGTCACGAGTCTTATCAGCCTGCCACTCGTTCAAGTTGAAGAAGTCGCAGCGACCTTGCTCAACCAGGCAACCGAAGGGTTCGAGAAGGAAACCTTGTCAAACGACGACCTGATCAGGATTGGACGCAAAGCTATGAAACCCCATGAGGGCTCAGCAAGCGCTAGTCAGGCTCCCTAAGGACTTCTATCGAAGGATATGGTTCAGCTGTGTGTTGTGTTGTTTTCTTATTTTAATGACTGCCCTCTAATGTGAAATTATTAATCTCTTTACTATGTCTACTTGGTCGTTCTGAAAGTTATTAGCAGATCCTTGGTTTTTTTTTTCATGAAGTGGAATTGGCCGTATCACAGAGCATATGACAACAGATTTCTAATCACACACATGGAGTAACGTTACTGAAATTTACCCTCATGATTTCCTCAATCGTATGCTCTTGTTTAATGAGAAGCGAATGCCATTTGGGGACATTTTGTCGAGATGAAGAACATCCCATGCCCAGCTGAGTGAATCAGGGGCCTGGTAGATTGCATCTCCGGGCTTCCCTTCTAAAATGTATGCTTTTCCGCCCCACAAGCTTCAACGGCAGTAGCTAAGAAGATTTCGGGGGAAGACCGGCATGAAAGAACAAGTTAAGTGACTCTGATTGGGCCGTTGAGTATGTCGAGGCCTCTGACTTTCTCTGTGGAGGCAACAAAGGAACAAGAGATGTCTGGAGAGAGCCTCACCGTATCTTCTAGGAGGCGAGTCAGGGGTTTTTAGAAGGTATCGTCCATGACCTGTAAGAACTGGTCGACTCAATTTTGAGGAACCATGTATCACTTTGAAGAGCAAAGCCATGTGACTTTGTGGTTCAGTCCAGTGAATGCCTGGAATTGCGGCGAGACCGTCGGATCTGTTACAAGAACCAGGGTCATTCGATTATTCCTGCATGACAATGTACAAACGTTTTGTTGGGCAACCTAAAACATGACCAAGTTCATCATACTAAGCCTAGGATAGCATTGAGCCGTCGCAGTAAAAGGAAAGCCCTTCAAGGGAATGTGAGCTGAATATCAGAGACCGGGGACCCAAATTCCTCCGAAGCGGCTTCCGGTAGCTCGGCCCTACGGTTGAATTGTCGGACGCCAGAAAAGTTGCCCCCGGACTTGATTCTTATCACGTCATCCACCAGCCATGCTTAGGCGTTGAGGGATATAGGGGAGAAGTGGTTCATTATCGCATTCCGACGAATGTGGAGGAAGCGATATGTATCATTCTGTACGAGGACGAACGCATGGATATGTTCAAGAGGGCGAGGTGGGTGAGAACTGATGTATTAGCATAATGAAACCGGGCCCGCCGTCATATCGCCATCTATATGTCAAGTCATGTTCTTCGTACGTGTGATTCGAACCAGCGAACATGATCATGCACAAATATTCAGAGTGAACTCGTTAATAGATGTCATCATGGAGCGCTTGTTGGATAGATCCAATAGAGAACACTGTAACTCACAAATCGGCTTACTACTCTCTGATTTTAATTGCTTCAGCTTTCTAGGCCATATGGGAAACACTGGTTATGCCGCACAGCGCCAAAAAGACGTCCTACCCTTGGCTCACGTTATGGGGATTTAAAAACCTAATAGGAAATTTAACCCTACCGTCAAGGGAGTACTGACTAAATTCCACTTTCAAAGAAACAAGAACTGCGTGGAGGTTTTGAAGTCATCAGTCAATGACAACAAAACAGAGGTTGGAAGCTCCATATCTGGTGATAAGTGTGGATTCCGAAGCTTGCAAATTCCAGGTGACTTGGGTATTAGATATCTGCAAGCGTTGAAATCTATCAGTCTTCGATCGAGTCAAGGGACTATGCATAGCTATCACGGTACTCAAAGGCGTAACCAGTACGTTGTTCTCAGGTTTTGGGGAAGGAAGAACGAATTGAAGATGACTAAAAAGTTGACAGTATGTAACATGACACTTCCATAGACCTCGCAGCTCTTGGGCTGAGGATGGCCTCATCTAGCAGCCGCCGCCATCGCCACCGGAACCACCCCCTGAGCTGCCACTACCGCCATCTCCTCCGCCTCCGCCTCCACTACTGTAGCTGCTGTAGTTGTTTGAGCTTCCTCTGTGAGTTCCACTGCTCGCAAAAGTCTTTTTTGTACCCCTGCGTGGATAAGAGGCTGAGATATCAGCAGTGTTCGTCGTGTTCAACATCGTCTGTTGATCCAGCGTCATTGTGCTTCCCAAGCTACCTGCAATAACTCCGCCTCCAGAATCGGCTTTCTGCTGCTCAGTTGACTTTATGACTGGAGTTGGAGCGGCTCTGGTAGGCTGCTGGGGCTTGGGCGGCGGGCTTGGGGCCGGTGCGGCAGGCTTTGGCTTCTCTTGCTGGCTCGCATGCAGCTTTTCTTGAGCGCCTTGGCGTCGGTGAAAATGAAGACACTTGGAAATGAGATCTTTGAGAGACATATTGCGACTGCCTGGATATCAGGGGGCGCGAGGCCTCAAACAGATGTCTTCAGCTTGATGGTAGTGTGAAGAGTGTTCTCGGGGTGTAGGGCAGTACTATATGATAGTGGTTGACGGTCAGAGGCCAGGAGGTTGATGTTGGTGTTGGTTTACTTAACTCGTTCGGCCGAGACTCGAGGCTTTATAGCTTTGATTGTACACGTACGTCGGAGCTAGAAACCCCATGAGTCTCTGCTACCTCATTATCTCATGCTTTAGATAGAATCTCGCCTGCACTGCAGGGCATCTTGGCGGCACACTTCAACATAATTGATTCACTTGCCGTTGTAGACCAAAAAAGCCTATTCAGAAGAGAAATCGCCATCAACGTGGAGGAAGTCTGCCGTAAAGTAACTCTTACATAATGAAGAAAGGGGAGTCATGTCGCCAAAGAAGGCAGTGGCGTTGGAGCAAGGCAGAAAGAAGCACAAACAAATCTGCCTTGGTATATAAGCCGGGCGTCGACCACCAGGCAATTCTACCGAAGCGAACATTCACGACATACAGGACTACAAGTTGGCTTATCACTTACCTGGAAATGTGACGCAGTGCTCAGGCTCGGCTTCCATGGGGCTTTTGATGGGTCAATAAGGTGTTTCGACTGTCAGGTTGCCTGCTGACGGTTGCGCTTTGCCACAAAAGACCAGCCAAGTCATCATCCGCTGAACAGCCCAGCGTAAGAACCAAGCAAAACATTCAGCCGTAGGCTTGTAGAGTTTCAAAGGAGACAAGTCATAGTAGCAAGATAGAAAACCGTGTAAGCTTCAAAAGTGTTGGACTCGGTCAAGTCTGGAGTTTATACGCACTGCAGGGCTATTCTTTCCAGTGAACATTGAAACCCCTGCGGTTTTATCGTATTAACTAAACAGGGAGCTGAGTCGACTATTGTGTTGTGTATATGATTGTAAGCAGAGTGAATGAGTTGAGCGGATGTTACCAGTATAACCCAATATTCCAAGTCACTGACCTGAATTGGAGTAAATGGGAGGATCTGAGAACGGCACAGGAATTGGGTTTCGGTGAAAATTCTACAAGACTCAGTTGTATCAAGACATAGAGCCATAGGCTGATTGAGAACCAAGACTGAAAGGACCACGACGACCAGTTCACAGCTTGTTCGTCCTGGGGCATGCATGCAGGTGGAAGAAAACATGACCGCTCAACTAAACTTCATTATAGTCTAAAACCACCTAAGGTTAGCTAAATTATGATAAATCATATTAGGAATATACTATGACTTAGGCTAGGCTTATAACAAATATCCTCTTGAGTTCCATAATTCCTTTAATTTACAAGGGAGCCTGAAGTGAAAGGTCAGCCGTGTTTTCCTTGGGCCCCATGGCATGTTCTGATCAGCATGAGCCCACCATGGCAGCCTAGGCAGATTTCCATCCCCACAATAGTCGACCAATCTGCCAAAAACGGCGCGGAAATGGTTGCCTAGGATCGCTAAGCAGAGCTGAACACGATCAGTCTCCACTGTGACTGTGACCATAATTGCTGGCATGTTGCATGCACAGCCACGGGCGGAATCCTGCCGACACGACGGGGAGCATGGGCGGTACACATTACTAAGGCGCTCTAGCGTATTTCAGAACAAAAGTCACACGCTTAATATATCTGCCTAACGAAGAATGCCTCGGTTTGATATTCTATTACAATTAATTGGCTACCCGTCTCGTCTACAAGCGAGGCTAAAGACATTACCCAAGAGCCATCAGGCTTATTCACCTAAAACCAAAACATCACTTCGTTCAATGTTTGGCGAAATTACGCCAACTTCCTTCACCTCGTTTCCAACTTGAAGTTCTCGCTCTAATGGTCAACGAAGCCCCGGAAAGTCTACGCTCGCTGGTATGTGCTGTGGACATTATCTTTACAGTTGTCTCCCTTTCGACCTCCTACGTACCGTTTCTCTGGAGGTCTTGGACATACAAAAAAGGCGAAATCTTACGACGCGACCTATGGATAGCGAGACTCGTCTTTTCAGTCACGGTACTGCGAACGGCGGGACTACTTTTCTCTACTATGAATCTCGCGAGAGACCTACACCGTCATACCCTTGCTCTCAGAATCATCCTTGCACTTGTGGTCGGTCCTATCGACGTGAGAATAATTAGATGGGCGTGGAGGACTTGTCGTTGGGCTAGCACAGTCCAAACGGGCCAGGAAGCTGGTCCTCAACAGCCAGTCTCTCACACCGAGCCCACAACCCCTGTTCCTCGAAGTCGACAAGTCCTGGCTGTTTTAGACCCCCACGGATACCAAGTGCATAGAAGGTGGAGAGCGTCTGACGTTTGCTGGCACATTTTATGGGGCATAGTCCCAGAGGGCATTGTAGTAAACGGCATTGTCATGACCTCAATCTCACTTTCTTATATGCGCCGCGACCGTCGCTGGGCTGGCATCATGATTTGGATTCTGCCCTCTTTGACGGTGATCCTCGATCACTTGTGGTTTACGTGTCAACGTTGTCAACTCGGGCGCACCGAGACCACAGATGGAGCACCAAATGCGGTGAACACGGGAAACACAGGGGGTGACCCGAAGCACCTGGGGTTCTGGAGGGCATGGGCTGTCGGAGCTATGATTGGAGCATTCATCTTCATTGTAGTATTTGCGGTCGACTGGCACACGAGAAAAACACATATCACGGACATGACAGAGACCTGGGTTCAGTTGGCAGAAGGGTTGGCTGGCTGTGGTGGATGAAGCAGAAGAGGTCTTTGGTTTAGTAGAGGCAGTCAAGATTGGTGGCTACTTAGAAACGACATAGTAGACGCCTCGATAGTAACAAGGGCAACCGACGGTGCATTAAAAAAAGACAACTGCTTCAAGCATGACAAAAATTGTGCGATGCACGGTGGACCGACCACGCCAGGATTCGAACCTGGAATCTCTACAGGATCAGGAGAGACCGAAATGTAGCGCCTTAGCCATTAGGCCACGCGGCCGTATTCAATCGGTGATTGGCCATTCAGGATCACCGATTGTTGGTTGGGCCAAAGAATATGCAGTAGAAATAGTCTTGTGGGAAGTTTCTTGGAATTTTCGCTTCCACACGTGGCCAAAGTGGAGCTGTGCGGGGTTCAGAATGATGGCCAATCAGTGAGCCCCATCTGGGTTCTAACCCCGATCGGGCATTTCCCAAAGTGAAAAAATGACGTAGGGCTGTTGTTGTGTGCGCAACACCATTCTCATTCACTCAACATTCACGTTGCATACAGTCCCCACTGATTGTGGATCTGGAACTCGTGTTTACTATTATAGAGACCTTTTCACAGGCTAACAGAACCTAGGGTTTCCTGTTGCTAGCTCGCAGGAGAAGAGTGTAGGGACAAATATGCCCTGGATCTTCTACACCATCCTGCACGGCAAAAAAGGCGCATCCTCACAGCCAAAAGATTTGCACTCGCATGCAATAATTAAGGGCCTGGCCGGGGTTTGAACCCGGGACCTGTCACATTTTCTTTGAAAGAATTGGGGATTTCCCGAAGCAACAATCATACCACTAGACCACCAGGCCGGTTGTTATGAACAAATCCGTCTTAGCTGCGTTTATAATCTGAGTGCGACGCAACAGCCCAAGCCTGGGCTTACCGGACCCACTTACAATGGCGTAGCTTCATCATAGCAATACGTAGTAGGGTGGCATCAGCCTGCCCTGAGCTGTCAGCGGGCATGTCGTGATGGTTCATCTATCGACCGACACCGCCATTCAGTGTAGCAAGACGCCAACACAGTTTCAATTCACATTTACTGAATAGCATCATAGCAGAAATATACCCAAAGAGATGACCATGACCTTCCTTACTGACTCGCACACTCCCGGCGTGTGGTCGTAAGCCACGTCAATGGTCAATCCATTTGCTATTCAAGTTACCAACTTACCACCATCACCATGTTTGAAGAAGCCTCGGGCTCTCTAGAAAGGAACATGTTTGAGCCTTCTCAGTTGTGTGATAATACCATGGCTATTATTTATGATAGTCAAACCATGCGCTCCAGATTGGGCAAGAAAACTGATGCCATGTGTCGTAGTGCAATATTCAACATTCATTACATTAACTTTATGAAAGCTTTCATCATTTACTTGATTTACGCTCCTCGTAACCTGGTTCACTTCTAGAACATGAACAATACGTCCCGACTCGGAAGCATCGCTGTTGCTTCATCGTGGAACTGAGGAGATATATAGGTAGATGGAACGAGTAAACTTGATTGATAATAGATGAGCTTGATACTAGCCAACATTGGTTCATGGCTTGGATGTGGTGGCAATTCTGGATAACTTCCAGACAGATAGAAGCAAAGATGACTCTTAAATTTTTATAAGAGACTTTAGTAGCTGTTTATAATGTTAAGAGAGATATTAGGTAAGAACCCGTCTTCCTGTGATAACCCGGGTGCGCGCTGACTTTGAACCTTTTCTAGAGCACGGAACAGTCAACAACTTACTAGTACTCACAACGACTTGAATCAGATAGCAAGAAAGAAGTGTCGTGTATATCTGTTAGTGACTATTGGTCGTTGTTCTAGCTACGCCCCAATCTTGTTCCATCTATAGGCCAACTCTGGAGAATCATCACCCGACTCCTTTCACTTTCCGTCATTAATGCATTTCAAGCCCGGACAAACACGTCTCGACGTAAGATTCTATTAGTCCACCCTGCAAAGTCCAAGCTGTGGTCACGTATTAGATTTCAAGGAGAAAACAATCTCCGAAAATACACACCTACTACACAGTTAACCGCGATTATATATGTGTGGCTCAGTCAGAGATCTGATTTGTCTTTGCAATCATTGAATCACCATGATGAGCTACCCAGAGCGCATATCCGTTACTGGGTTCACGAACCAGGTTCAGTTACTGACTAGTCTTATTACTTCAAGCTGAACGCGCTAAATTCGGTTACAACTTGACCAAAAACAACGCAGCGAAGAGTAGGATCAGCCGTAGTCGAGAATCTGTTAACATCGGCTTTAATATCTGTAGACTTGAATGTTGGGATCGTTGGTTCTGAACCTATCCAACTGGCCATCACTGGATGCTTATCTTTTCCCCATACCTCAAATTGTCATAATAGAACCATCTTTTTCAGGCCCGCATACCACAAAGTGTGATGGTGTGTGATGGTTCTTTGTGAAAGGGACACTCGTTCGCCCCGGTATGCTATCTTGTGTTATGCCCTCGTGACCGGTAGCCTCCTTTGGTGGTCTGACTCCTCGGGATACCTCCAAGTACGGTTAATTATCTTGGCGGTCACCTTCTCAAGTCTTTTGGATTCTTCTCCAGCCACAAGGATAAAAGAGAGGAGACAATTTCCCGATCACGATATAGTCCAAAATAACACATAAACCCAATCGCTTGGAGCACTCAGGCCGGTTAAGGCGACTGGGAAAACGTTTAGCACGCACCTCATGGTAAGTTGAGTGTTCTGGGAACAGACGTAAGCCTCTGATATAGACGTCATACTCCTCCCTGACACGGTTATCTGGTGCGTCCTCGAATACGCCCTTATCCTGGGTGACTTGTAGTTTGAATCGCTGAAATGCTTCTTGACCGTGTTCCAAGAACGCAAAAAAGTTGTTTAAAATTAATGACGGCTTACCTTCTCGATCAAAGTGAAAGTGCCTTGGTCAATGTCTTATTTGGACTCCTGGGAGGAGGCTGACGACGACATAGAGAACCTAAGTCGAATCAAGTATAAAGTCGAAGAGCTCGTCGCGAACCCTGGTTTGAACACTTTTCACAGCGCATTTAAGAAACACTCAGACTTCGCAATCCTAAAAATCTCCTGGGTTCCGAATCGACCCCTGGAAGCCAGAAGCTGCGGGTTGTTAACCCGGCTCCTCGAGCGCTTGGACGATGTGACGAATGTCAGGAGCAGCGCCCGGGCCAAACGCTCGGATGCGGAGGTGGCGCTTCCATGATACGGGACGAATGTCTAGAGTTGCATCTGGTCGAGGCAGTTTGGGGATGGGATTTGCACCTGGGCCGTGGGTTATCGTTTTGCATTGATGACTTAGTTGAGCCTGATGGTCGTAGAAACTAGAAGGACAATGGGGAGATGAAGATTAAACAACAATTTCGGTCCTACTCTATTCCAAATATAGCATGTGTAAATTGGATGTTGGTTGTGCTGCCAAGGGCACGTGCGTGTTGCAGGTGGTTGTTAGTTACTACCAAATAGCCTTTAATCTATTAGAACCGAGGTCAAGGATTTGTGAACAGCAAAACTCTAGCTTCAGTTGTACCGAGTGCCAACTGTAAGTTGAGTAGTTATGTAGCCGGCCATCGCGCGAGCGAGTGGGACGAAATATCAAATTCGGCCGTCAATACGATGCTGTAGACTGGGTTCTTCATGCAATGCAACCCATAAAGCTTATTGTGTAGCTATGATCCCACGCCACATAAAGTATGTTATAGTATTGCAGACTCCTGAATTTCGCTGTTGGTTTTGGATGTATTGTCTGTACAGATAGGCTCACTTGATCGAGCGGGCTCAGGACATCTATATGCGGGCATCGTCAGCTAACTGCTCGGCCCCCTGGGTAGGATCGTCCGGGAAAATGCTCCTATCAAACGGTGATCGTCGGTATCACCGATAAGAACGGCTTATAGGGGCACGTTATTGTAACTCGGCAAGGATGAAAGACAAAATGACGATGGCGGATTTGCGAGCCCCGGTAGTAATTCACCGCCGTCGAGTCAGGCAATCGACTTACGCAGGGAGTTCGAACCCACTCTGTAATTAGGGGCCCGGATCCTCCAGGAACAGGATGAAGCTGCAGTGTTTCGGAATAGCAACAGCACGGCCGAGTACGGGCCCTTCAATCTCGACCCCCTGCTCCGATGCCCCAGCCAACGCCCACGCTGTTTGAAGGAATGAGAAATGCCGTGCCGCACCATGTATAGTCTCCACGTTGTAGTCATGATCGAGATAACTGGCCGAAGCACGGTACAGTCTCCTATACAGTTCCCCCAGTATCGAAGGGTTTGCTCCACCAAAAACATCGGACCATGTGGACTGGGTCCTGGGATTGTGTCTGCAGATTTATTTTCTTCTGCTAATGCTGGTATAAGGAACTCAATGTATTTGATGTCTCCCTATCCCACGCGAACCGTCTCCTCAGGGCGGTCGCAATGGACAGACAACGATAGCCAACAATGGACTTGGATCCGTTTGTGATTGCAAGGTTTGGGCCGCCGCCTGAGGGCATGGACTTGGAAGAGAGTCAAAAGCTCAAGGCGTATGTCACTGTTTTTGTACATCTCTTCATTGCTGCGTTGTCGGTCGTTGGCCGCTTGATCGCCCGGACCAGGCTTGGCCCAGGTCTGAGTCTCGATGACTATGCAGTGCTTGTTGCTTGGACCTTCGTGGCTGCGACTGCTGGAATGGTCGTAGCTGGTAAGTCAATTCTATCAGCTTGTCTTTGGGCGTTGGCTGACAGAGCTTGCAGTCGCCGAAGCTGGTGCTGGGAAGCATGTCTGGGCTCTCAGGCACGAAGATCTTGTTGAAACGACAAAGGTATATCTACTCAGAGCATAGTGTAATACCATTGCTGACGTCTTTAGTTATTATACATCTACATCTTTCTCTATTCTGTCGCGATTATTCTCACCAAGGCGTCAATCCTTCTGTTCTACTGGAGAGTCTTCATGGGCAAGGCCATATCATTCCGTCTTGCTTTCTGGTTCAGCGCCTTTCTTGTTGGTTCATACCCGATTTACTTTGCATTCACAATGGGATTCTGCTGTCAACCTCTCCCCCACTACTGGACTCGATTTGCTGGAACAGAGGGGACCTGCATCGACGTCTCTCAGTTCTTTGTTATACTTGCCATCATCAACCTCGTCACCGATATCATCCTACTCGTCGTACCGATCCCCGAGATTATGAAGCTCCAGATGAGTCGAGGCCATAAAATAGCCGTTTGCGGCATCACCGGTCTTGGTGGCTTGTAAGTTTCTTTCGTGGTATCGATGCATCCAAGGATGACCTGGGCTGACGATTTTTCCTTTCTTCAGTGTCTGCATTGCCAGTGGAGTGCGCCTCCACTACCTCGTCATCTTCCATAATTCGATCGATACGACATGGAACATGGGAGACGTCGCTGTCTGGTCGTCGGTTGAGCCTTCAATCGGGATTCTGTCAGTGTGTCTACCCAGCCTGAAGCCATTGCTGAAGCATCTGTACCGCAAGACAGCTGCCTCTGGCAGTTTAAAACGCAATCGAGCGAGTTATCCATTAGCTTCCAATAACAAGAGCTTTAAACACCGATGGGATGACGAGATTGCGTTAAGGAGTCACATCGTGGGAGGCGAAGGTAGTTTGCATAGCGCCAGCGAGTATGAAAACCAGAAACATATTCGTGTAAAGACCGAAGTGCAGCAAATGGTCGATATTGAGCAAAGATAGTATTAAGTCTTGACTTTATAGCACCCGAGAAGGGGATCAAAGTAGCCCAATAGATTCATCAGTAAAAGAAACAGTAGAGGCTCAGTACCCAAGCCTTGCAACCCAGTAACTCAGATCAGTAAGGTTAGATGCCGCATCGCATATAGCTTCAATGACGACCGATGGAGCTGGAGACGGAGGGAATCTGTTGTGATCTCTGGCCACGTGTGCCAGATGTAAGGGGAAAGGTTGTCGGAGTTGGAGTTTAGGAAAAGTTTGCTGGGTCGGAGTTCTGGAAAAGGTTATCGATAGAGTTCAGTTTGGCAGAGGAAACCAATCTGCAGGTTCAATTGATCAAAGTCATCCATTCAGATGCATGATGCTCGAAACGCGCAGTAGGTGAAGCATGTGACTGATGGCAGCAATAGTGACAATAATTTCAACAGTAGAAAGATAGTATATCAAGATAATTCAGGCGTCAAATAAACGAAAGCAACATGTGTCAAGTATTTACTGTGTCCTAAAGTACACAAATGGTCTATATGGGTCCAGAGTATGTCACATCCAACGAAATCACGGAGTCGGTTCAACACAGCATGTCTGCGATCTGTGATGAGCTCGTTACTTGGAGAAACTGGGGTATAATTGATCTTTGTACTTGGGTATGTTGGCTTCTAGTAACCTTTGTTTTGAATGAATCGACGCAGACTTCTCCCCCGAGTTCAGGATCGCCAGATGCCGTCCAAGAAACTCTTTTATGCAAAACCTTGGCGACGAAGCCTCCTTCCTTCAAGATTTGTTGGTAGACGGTAATATATAAACCTTCCTGGTCTGTTCTCGCCCGTTGGCGATAGCAACCTCTATCTTCAATCCCTCCAAGGTTCTCACTCGACCTCTAAGCTCTCCGAATGACGTGATGAGCGACTTTTTGGTTGTCTCGACGTCTTTATATACACCATCATGCTCTTTCATGGCGACCTCGCAACAACAAAATGTCTCGCGACTTAAAGGTGCACTATAATGCCAAGCCTAGGGATGGTGCCGCTAGGCCTCCTTGTTTCGTGCGGCCTGAACGATCAGGGCATTCCGCATCTGCTTCACCAAGTCAGCCTCAGCTTCCGTTGACAAGGAAGCCAGTTAGTTATGAGCGACGTTACTCTACATACCCAGAACGGTTTGACCTTGTGGCCCTTGTAGCGTGACTACTGGGAGAGTCTTGTAAAGGCTTTCACCTGGGGAATCTGACCACCAATCTGGTCCAAGTTTGGCCAGCTCTTCCCACCTATTGGCTTCAGTGGGCGATAGGCCAATACGCAGAATTCTGTCAGCTTCACTCAGCTCCCGTGCAATCCTGCTCGTCATAGAAGAGTCATTATCTCTCCGGGGATTCGCAACGGTTCACAAGGCTTGAGGTCGGCCTCAAGCTGTCGGATTATTGCTTCCCGTAAGGACGTCCCTACACTGGGGGCCAGGTCTTCCACCTGGATTACCGCCTGAGTCACTTCGAGGTACTGGTTGCGATCCATGTACTCGTATAAGACAGCTCGGGTTGCATCATATATAGGTAGATGTGGGTTTCGTCAACGACCGTGTTGAGAATTGATATATAAAGAGGAGCTTGGTTTCTCCAGATCTAGTGAGAGGGAAGAAGGGTATTTATACCTAAAATTTCCAAGGCAGCAACTCTCTCTGTAGGAGTCACTCATGTTTCTTCTAATGCATCTGGTATAGCAAACACAAACCACAAATACACACATACAGCTAAGGGCACAAGGGTCCTTTCAACATCCCCCCTGACTCAATGCTTGCAAATCAGTTGCTGAAAGAGTCTCGGCAATCTCCAGACAAGCAACAAGCCAAGGAGGTGAGTCAGAGATTATTCTTCTATTTTATGTATCCCCAAACCGTCTGAAAATGGTCTAAATATGGTGTTACATCTTAATACTATGTTACATCGTACATTGTTACAAACGCGTCCCTCCCCGCATCTATTTAGTATAGCCCCCCTTCTCCAGGGCCTCCACAAACATCTCCCGACACCGCACCTTGCTGCCCAACCGTGCACACAAGAGAAAGGCTCCGCTGAGCTTCCGGTGCAGACTGTACGTCTCCTCGGGCGGAGGCGCCAACCGCTCGTGCAGCATCACGGGGATGAGGGCCTTGACGCGCTCCGTGATGGTCTGATCCTTAAAGTCATACACCTCGGGAGCACTGTCCAAGAAAGGCTCCGCGAGAGTGAGCACAGACTTGGTGTGCGCTTCGACCATGGTGCGGCTCTCGTGACCCGTCAGGTAGCCAAGGCTCTCGGAGAGCTCCTTGACAGCGGCCTTGTCGGAGCGAGAGGCGGCGGCGAGGAGCTGGACGTACTGCGTGACAAACTTGTCGGGATACTCGCGAGAAGCGCCAAAGTCAAGCAGTTCCAGCTTGTTGAGCTCGGCGTTGTAAAGAAAGTTTGTCCAGTTGGGATCAGTTTGCATGAAACGGAACTCTGTGATTTCACGGAGGGAAAGGCGGAGGATCTGAGTTCCGATCCAGTCACGCTGCTCCTGTGTAAAGGAAGTGATGCGCGTGACGCCGATGCCGTCCATAAAGTCCATCGTCAGGACCTGCTTACCCGACGCCTCGGGGTAGACATGGGGCACGAGAAAGACGTCCTGTTCAGAGCCGAGAAGCTCCTTGTAGCGGCGGGCGCATTCAGCTTCACGTTCATAGTCGCATTCCCAGCCGAGTTCGAGTCGGGCATTGTCAATGGTCTTGTTGAGGTAAAGACCCTTTGGAAGGAGCTTAGTTGCCGTGAGGAGAATGCTGAGGTTGTCCAGATCAGAGTTGATCGAGTCAGCGACGCCAGGGAACTGAATCTTGACGGCGACTCGCTTGCCGTTCTTGAGAACCGCCTTGTGCACCTGGCCGATGGAGGCTGCGGCGATGGGCGTTTCCTCAAACTCACCAAAGAGTTCTCGCCAATCGGAGCCGAGATTCGCAACAAGGACCCGGTCGCGCTGCCAGGCGGGCATATAATCAGCCCGATCCTGGACTCGCTGGAGCACTTCCTGGATGGGAGCGGGAAGCATCTTGGTGTCCTGGAAGCTCATCATCTGTCCCAACTTGAGAGCAGCACCGCGCATACGCGAGAGCTTCGCAACGAGACGCTCCATATTCTTGCCACTCAGCAAGACAGACCCCTCACCACCACCGCCAAAGGCTCGGCTGAAGCCCTCAGTCATGGCGCCCCCGAGCATGCCTGCAGCAAGGCCGCTGTAGTTCCAGATTCGACTGATCCGAGAGGATGGAACCTTGGACTCTCTGAGAGTATACGTGGAAGTAGAAGACGGCGCAGGTTCACCAACAATTTCCTTTGCAGCCTGTATAACCTCTTCGTCAATCTTCTTGTCCTCTGGGGTCGAAGTCTTGGTCTTTTCAGGCTGAACCGCAAGAGTTTCCTCCATAGGCTTCGCAATAGGTTGAGCTGGCACCTCATCCGTCTTGATCTCAGGCTTCTGGTGCTTCTCGGGTGCCACCTCAATTGGCGACTCTGGCTGAACTGGGGGCGGCTGGGGCCAGTATCTAAGAGGGTGCTCCTTTGCAGGAGCCCCAGCTCTAGGTCGGGGCGCATTCTGTGGTTGCTTTTGTTTTCGTAAAGAATCCAGAATCTTGGACCCTCGTGCAGTGTGGAAGACATTTATATCAATCCCGGGCGGAAGATCCAGCTCTTCTTCCTTTGCCGGCTCTGGCGCGGTTCGCTGTGGTTGACTCGGTCTTGAATTGGGAATCGCGCCATCAAACGGCTTTCGTTCGGCTCTCGCAGGTTCCTGTTTCACATCTCGTATGGGCGCCGTCTCCTTTGGTGTCTGGACTACAGGCTTCGTCGCTGGTGCAGCCGGCGCATCTTGTTCGTAGATAACCTCGTCGGCCCTCTCGGCAGCGTCCTGGCTTCTCTCCTCTGTTCGCGGAGCCTTCTGTGCAGCTCGGCCTCTCAGGGCCGCAGCGACGCTTGACGTGCGGCCATAGGTATCAAGCTGGCGACCTCGGAGCGCGACATGCTTTGCGGCGACGCCCCGCGAGGCATTGAGCACTGCGGCGAGGTCGATGGCGAAGTCGACGAACCTCATGGGGCTTATACGGCCTCGTGTGACCGGACGCGCATCGATCGAGGGTATTCGGACTTGTCTGTCGGGCTGGCGTCGGCGGCCAGCTTTCGTTGGCGGGTTGTCGAAGCTGGGTTGAGGTTCAAAAAAAGTCCATGATCTAATCGATGGGTCATGCAACTAAGGGGGCTACACCATGGGCCGACCATACATCATAGATTGGGAATATCTAAAAATGAGTCTTCACTTGGGAAGAATTTGTTGTCTTGTTCTTATTAAACAGATCTAATTGATACCATGACCCGTGTTGCGAAACCCCAACGAAATCGCAATTCGACGAACCCAAACCCAGCGCTAAATCTTGGCCATGATAAAACGCCATATCTCCTACAAATGATCTAAAGAAACCAATCACGGCTTCAGGACTATGAATGGCAGCTTTCATAAATTATGGAGGCATCTTCATAGTCTCCCAACACCTGGGGCTACCCCTTCATCCCTTCGATCGCGGCTTTGAGCTGGCTCTGCTGACAGACCTCAATAGCGAGCCCCGTGGAGTCATGGGCTTGGACTGCCCAAATGAACTCCCGGATGACCCCCGTCCAGGAGTACCAATCCTGCTCCAAAGTCGCTGCGCTGCAGGTGTCAGGTCTCTAGTGACCTGCGGGCTGCTCGGAAACTTGGGCACAGGTGTCTTGTCGACCTTGCCTGTAAGGCCGTTCTTCGACGACTCCTTCTTCGACTGTGATATCCGGTCTACCATCCGTTCATGCAGGCTTTCTCTCGCTCGCTGCTCCTGTAGCCGAAAGGGGCTGGGAGTCGCATCCCCTGAACCAAGGTTGATGAGAGGAGGAGGAGACTCCGGCTCAGGCTCGTCGTCTTCGTCGTCGACAAAGGCGTATCCATTCACCCGGGGTGTTTCACCTCCGCCAACTACACTTGAGTCTTGGTCTGCTGGTCGAGGCTTGCCAGCAATGGCATCTCGTACCGATGACATTGTTGGCGACGGGGGCCGCTGTGGGATCCGAGGCTGCGGCATTCTCGTGTTCTCGTAGGATATCGACTTGGGGGCCATCCTCGAAGCTTCCTCGGCCTTTTGAGAGACAGTGACAACACCATCCTCTACTCCCTCAGGCCCAAACATTAGATTGTTTCGAGGTTTGGCAACCCAGGTGTCAGGCCGCGCTGGCCGATCATCTTTGTCCTTGATAGCCAGACGATCTCGTTTGTAGCCGTCGTCCGTAAGATTTCGTGTCTGACTCAGTCTGTCCTCAACTTCCTTCTGTTTGATCATCTGTTTTGAAGGAAGCTTATTGCCGCGCCAAAGCCAGGCATACTTGTCGGCTCTCTTCTGGTTCTGCTTGTCAACTAGCTTGTAGAAGCTCTCGTTGTCCTCGCTGGTGTAGGTTTCCTGAAATTTTGAGAGGCTCATGTTGTTTTGCAGCCTCGGTCGTGACTCCGGAACGGTAGAAGCGACTGAGGCTGGCGTATCTCCGCCATACGTTGAAGGGGTGCGGTCTCCGCTAATCAGAGGCTGTGATCGTGATGGCAGGGGTGTTTTTTGACGCCCAGGAGTCATGACATGTTGCAGTCTTCGACCAGCGCTTGAGATCCAAGCAGAATCCTTGGAATCCAGGGCATCCAGATACTCTTGTTGAGTTTCAGTTTCCAAAAGGCCAGGGAAGAAGTCGCGGGCGATGATCTGAGATAGTGTTTCCGTGTAGGTATCCTCGTCGAGAACCTGCTTGGGCCGTTTGATCTTCTTGGCTGGAGGAGGCGGGGGCATCAGGTCTGTGTTTGTCCGCTTGCGAATCAAGGCGCTGGAGGTGCCTGAAGCTGAAGCTGACGAATCCATGATGAGGCACGGCGTGAGCGCCAGGCAGGCGCCGATGGGTATAACTCCTCAAATCTTTAAGTCCGTGTATTCAGCGCCGTTTTAGAGTAAAGAGACCATGAGTATCTCGTTGACAAATATGGCGATCGTGTTAGGGTGAAGCGCAGTCGAAAGTCTTCAGAACCATGAGCTTGGACATTCAAGGTTGGTGGGGCCGAGTCGCTCAGGTTTAAAGGCTATGCAATTATCCGATCTTTGCCTCTGTCTGCGGGTGGCGATTGATAAAGGCCCCCCGGCTTCCGATCACTGCTCACACTAGAGATTACTGGTTGTGGAATGCATAAAGAGCATGTCTAGCAGGGGCTTGTAGGCGCACAGCAGCCCATCAAGACCCTGTAACCCTGTCCGTAGACTCAATCGTGGAGGGCACCCACCAACTGATGACGCCGGCAACGAGCCCACCTGGAACCTAAGCTTCGCCGTCCCGCTGCAACAAAAAGCCGCCCGCAAAAGGCTCCCAAAAGTTCTTTGCTCTCCGTCACATCGTGGAACCAAGACTCGCTTTCTCGTCGCCAATTTCTCCGCCTCACTTTCCTAGACTGCGTGACGCTTCTCCCCGGCTGCAAACCCCTAGAAAGAACAAGTTCTTCTTTAGCGACACATCTTAGCGGCAACGGCTGTGCTCGGCGCAAAATCACAAACATCTCGGCTCCCCATCTTCCCCCACGTCGACCCTCGTATCCGCTTCGTCCGAGGCCCTCTTTGTTCGACAGACGATAGATATACCTCGTCAACATGTCGCAAAAGGCCGCCGTTGACCTCAAGAACCAGGGCAATAAGGCCTTTGGTGCCGGCGACTACGTTCACGCCGTCGATTTCTACACCCAGGCCATCGAGTTGAACGATAAAGAGCCTCTGTTCTTCACCAACCGAGCGCAGGTGCGTGACATGTCTCGTCGCATTTGATCCTAGATTCAAGATTAGTCGCTAACTTTTGTTTTCTTTCGAATTCCAGGCGCAAATCAAGACCGAGGCCTACGGTTATGCTATCGCCGACGCCACCAAGGCCCTCAAGCTCAACCCCAAGCTTGTCAAGGTCTGTTCCCGATACAGAGGGCGAGGCCATTCCCGAGTCCGTCTAACATCCAAGTACGTAGGCCTATTACCGACGAGGTCTGGCAAAGACTGCGATCCTGCGACCCAAGGACGCCATCGACGACTTCAAGACATGCGTCAGCCTCGACCCTAACAACAAGGATGCAAGACTCAAGCTGGAAGAATGCAAAAAGATTGTCCGACAAATGGCATTCTTTGACGCCATCGAGGTTGGTGACGAGCCCTCGGCAGCTGAGGGACTCGACTTGGAGTCTATGGCCGTTGACGCTGGGTATGACGGTGTGCGACTGGGTAACGAGATGACCCAGGAGTTTATCGACGACATGACCGAGAGATTCAAGACGGGCAAGAAGATCCACCGCAAATACGTCTACCAGATCATTCTTGCCGCCAAGAACATCGTGTATGATGAAGCCACTATGGTCGAAGTTGAGATTCCGGATGATGTCCAACTCACTGTCTGCGGTGACACTCACGGTACGAACCTAACCTTGACCTAACAGCGGTGAACGAAGCTGACTTGATGTTTTAAGGCCAATACTTTGATCTTATGGAACTCTTCCGTCGTAACGGCAGCCCCAACGACAAGCACTGGTACCTGTTCAACGGTGACTTTGTGGATCGAGGCTCTTGGTCGACTGAGATTGCCCTGCTCCTCTACGCTTACAAGTGGCTGCGACCCAAGAACTTCTTCCTGAACCGTGGAAACCACGAGACGGACGACATGAACCGGGTCTACGGCTTTGAGGGCGAGTGCAAGGCCAAGTACAACGAGAGGTGAGATTTCGCGTGTGACATCATTGACATCACTACTGACCGAATACAGGGTCTTCAAGCTGTTTTCCGAGAGTTTCTCAGCATTGCCGCTGGCTACTCTCATTGGCAAGACGTATCTGGTGCTCCACGGAGGCTTGTTCTCCGACGACAGCGTCACCCTCGACGACATCCGAAAACTGAACCGACATAACCAGCGACAGCCAGGCCAGGCTGGTCTGATGATGGAGATGCTCTGGACTGACCCCCAGGAGGAGGAAGGCCGCGGACCCAGCAAGCGCGGTGTTGGTATGCAGTTCGGACCCGACATCACCAAGAAGTTCTGTGAGAAGAACGGACTCGAGGCTGTCATCCGAAGTCACGAGGTTCGCATGGATGGTTACGAAGTTCAGCACGACGGCCGTTGTATTACCGGTAAGTACTTGGCGCACATTTTCCCGTCCAGCTGCTGACTCCCTTCCAGTCTTCTCCGCTCCTCGGTATTGCGACTCGACGGAGAACAGGGGTGCCTACATCAACATCGGCCCTGACTATAAGCTCAAATATGAGCAATTCGATGCTGTGCCGCATCCCGACATTAAGCCCATGGTAAGTCTATCAACACGTGCCATACCTTTGGAACCCGATGTTAACAGACCGTCAGGCGTATGCTCAAAGCTCGCTCATGTCTTCTCTGGCGTAAGAGACTGGCGTGTGCTTTGAAGCCGGATGCGGTGTAGGTTGGAGGGCGTAGTGAGGTCTCGGGCGTCTGGAAACGGTGCATTTGCAGGATAGGCCGATGGGAATGTACATGCATACATTTATACCCCATCTAGATGATAAATGAAGACCGAGTTGCATGATGAACCACTGTCTTTGTTCACGCATTCCACAGTCGATCCTGGCCCTCGGTCCCAACCATGGCTCCCAGCCAGTCCGCGCACTGTCTTATCTGGAGGCTGACCTGCACGCCGTTGTCGTTTGTTCCCCTCCAGGCGGTGATGGCAGCGGAGAAAGCGCCCAGGTCTGCTCGCGGCACACGGATCCAAGTGTGGTTGCCCTCGACTTTGAGGATGTCGAGCGGAATTGCTGCGCCGGTGAGGCCCAGAAACTGACGGAGCGCAGCGGTGCAGTATCCCTTGACCTGGAGGTTGTCGAGGGTGGGCTCGCTGCCGACCTTTTCTGAGATGAGCTCTAGATGGGCGTAGGAGAAGGGTGGCTCTTTGATAGTGCAGGTGAGTATGTCGTGGGATTTTTCAAGGCCTTTTTGCTGAAATATGGACTTTTGGGTCCCTTGACTCGTATTTTGCGTCATTTCGTCCTTAGACTGTAAGATGAGCATAAGTTACTTCTGAGTTTGTAATTAAGTGCTTTATGAAGACGTTGATTTGTGAGTGCAGTTGACATGTCCAAGATTGTTAAAGTTGAGCGGGTATCGCACTTTGTGCATAACTCGCTTAGATGCATTCGATATTCAACACCGCGCTGAGCTTGACCTTTGTCCGTCGCGAACTCTCTGCCTGTTCCAACAACCTTTTCTTCACGATCCACCACCTCCTCCGACGCCGCCAACTCTCCTCCCCGGTCCGTCTCGAGGCTCCAAACCATGTCGTCCTCGAATTTCGTCGCGAGCGGCCAGCAGCGCTACCTGCGCGCCTGCATGGTCTGCTCCATCGTCATGACCTACAGTGTACGTCTCGAGACCATCAACCGGCGGGGACGACGCCTCGTGCTGACAACTCTCCAGCGTTTCCGCGATGAAGGATGCCCCAACTGCGACGAGTTCCTCCACCTCGCCGGCTCCCAGGACCAGATCGAGAGCTGCACATCCCAGGTCTTTGAGGGTGTCATTACGCTCGCCAACCCTGCGCGCTCGTGGATCGCAAAGTACCAGCGCCTCGATAACTACGTGCCTGGCATGTACGCCATCAAAGTGTCGGGCCAGCTGCCCGACGAGATCCGCTCGACGCTGGAGGACGAGTATAGAATACAGTACATCCCGTAAGTGATTCCCTTGTTTGACTTGGTTTCGGACGGTTCGACTGACGGTGTTGGTTTTCTAGGCGCGATGGCACAGAGACGGAGGCGGACACTTAGATAGCGTAGCCTCGATGATTTCTTCTGCTATTTCTGGCGAATATGGCGTTGGTGGGACAAGAACAAGAGCGATTATGGAGGTGACGGGAAAAACCATGTAACATCATTTGACAAGCAAAGTCGTCGTGGTATCTATGATAGACAATCAAGCTAAACGCCCCAGCATATTTCTGAATCCCTTGTACACATGCATCCTTTACCATACAACGCCCCCTCATCCAGTCCGTACCCAAAGTGTTGAATGGCATCAGTCTGTTCGTTGTTTCTTCCCAGAGCCCATGCCAAAACTAAAGCCAGCTGACGACCTTGATCGTTTCTTTTCCATCTCCTCCTTCATGATGCGCTCGGCCTCACTCATTTTCTTGGGCTGCTCTATCGTGGCCGTCTTCTTTGAGCCAGACGACAGTGCGTTCTTCTTGGCCTGGGCAAACACGTTCTTGGCTTGGGGTTTGCCACCTAACTTCATCGAAATGCCACCGAACCCGCTGGGCTTTGCAGGTGCTGTATCAGCCTCCTTTGCCTTGTCTGTGCTGGTCTCCGTAATGGGCTTTGAAGACTCTGCTTCTGTGGTGGCTGTATCCGGCGCAGGGCTCTCTGAAGAAGTGGGAGCAGCGGGCTTGGCGCCGAACGAGAGTTTGATCTTTTCGCCCTCTTGTCTCTTCAGTTCACGAGCCTCCGATTCCTCCTCCTTGTCTTCGTCACGAGTACCAGCTACTGCTTGTGCGCGCTTGATCTGTTCGCGGATCATGCGCTGCTCGAGTTCCTCGTTGCCCTGATCCTGCACCTCCTTTCGCCTCAAGGCCTCTTGTCGACGCAGATTCTCGGGTGACTTGTCGATCCAGGATACGTGAATACCCTTTTCATTCTCTTCGACCCGGCAGATACCCTCGCGGCCCAGGTGTTTGGCAAACTCGGTCAGCGAGGGCCACTTTGTAGAGTTCATGTGAACGTGCTCCTTGTTCGCAATGTATGACTGGTAGAAGTGGTTGATCTGGACTTGCTTCTCGCCGTGACCGGTCCTAAGCTGCAGGAGAAAGTCGCGTTGAAACTGGTTGCTGAAGTCGTTGATGAATTTCTTGGGGTCTTCTCCGACGATGAGCATCTGTCGCACGTGGCTCTCGGACTGCGTGTGCATTTTGAATCCGTTGGCATCTCGACATTGTTTCTCGCAGACTTGGCAGTACCATCGCAATCGCTGAAGCCCCTTGGACTTCATGCGATTCGCGACATACTTGGTGGACCCGACCTCGGCTTTTGGCATTTTGGCGATGTTGGATGTTGTTGGAGAAGAGTTGAGAAGATGCGTTAAGGCGAGCGGCTGGAGGCTAAACGTTAGTGGGGCCTGATCCAGAAGGCACCAGGTCCCACCCACCCCTGTAAGAGTCGACCAGAGTTGTAGCACGGGCTGGAAGAGAGTTTCACGAGACACATCAAGTCATGGAAATAAATAGTGTAGATATAGAAATCGTAGATTTTGAGGCTATGGTGCAGGTTGGAGCATAAATACTTGAAGCATGAAGGCTGCTGTGTCAACCTTAAATGGCACAGAGGCCCTTGATACATTTGACAATCAGGTACCAGAATTTCAAGACTGTGGCGACCAGCTGGATATTGATAGGGGAGGGAGCGTTTAGAAGTTGACCACTATAGTCATGAAGCTTTTAGTGTAGTTTTACCTGGGTTATGTCAAGTTCTCACTCTTCTTCCTCGTTCCGCTGGTAAGAAAGCGCCGCACTTACACGCCCAACGGTAGCGCTGTCCGCGCTTGAGCCGGCATTTTTCCGCACTCCAGGTCCACGAACTCCGCGATAGCGCAAGGCAGCTGCTCCAACTCTTCCAGGTTTCTTTACACCTTCATCGAAGCCCTTCACACATCTATTCACAATGTCTGAGCGCAAAGTCCTACAGGTAAGATATCCCTCTTGTTTTGTGATACAGTATGGGTGTTTCTGACTTGAGAACAGAAATACTATCCTCCCGACTTCGATCCTGGGGCCATCGCGCGTCGTCGCGGCCCCAAATCGACCGGTCCGCGAGTCCAGACAGTCCGACGTAAGAACAAACACTCCTCTCCAGCTCCTGGTCGCCTTCTTCGCATAATAACATTCTTTTAGTTATGGCGCCGTTTTCGATGAAATGCACGACCTGTGGAGAGTTCATCTACAAGGGAAGAAAGTTCAACTCGAGGAAAGAAACGCCGCTCGACCAGAAATATTTGGGGATTCAGATATTCTTCTTCTCGATCAAATGCACCCGCTGCAGCGCCGAGATCATCTTCCGAACCGATCCGAAGAACAACGAGTACGCCATGGTCAAGGGTGCCGTGCGCAATATGGAGCCCTGGCGTAACCGCGCCGCTGAGGAGGAGTCGGTAGAACAACGACTTGATCGGCTTGAGCGCGAGGAGGCGGAGGCTGCGGGCGAGGAAGAGAAGAACGCAATGGCGGACCTCGAGGCGAAGAACATTGACGCTCGACGAGAGATGGCGGCCGCCGATGCCCTAGACGAGATTCGGCAGCGAAATGCGCGCATCAATCGGTCTGAGAAGGACGCCGTTGACTTTTCCGATACCATTGTGCGGACGGAGGATGAAGAGCGGGAGAGGGAGGAGAGGGAGGACGACGAGGCGGCGAGGAAGGCATTTGCCGCGGTCAGGTCACAACTGGATGTGGTGATTGAGGAGGACCCGACAGATGAGGCTTTGGATTCGGCGGCGACAAGCAGCGCGGGACCATTAACGACAAGCACGCCTGCAGTTCCAACCCCAGAACCAAAAGCGGCTCCGGCTCCATCTTTCAGGAGGGTGGTAAAGAAGAAGAAGGATCACTCAGCCTTGCTCGGCATCAAAAAGAAACCGTCTCTTGTTTAAGTGCATTGTGGGAGAGCAGGATCATGTAGGTTTCTATTGATGATTTTACACAGGTAGCGCTTAAATTGGTGGTGCGATTGCTGAAGGCGTATGGAGTCTTCTGCTCAAGAGGGACTCAATGAATGAAATTGAGAATTTGCAATTTCAATGAACCTAAACTGAGAGACCCTGATACTTCACAAAAAAAACTTGGGATAAGTCCCCCGCGCAATATTGTTTACTGTCAAACATCAGACCTTTGAATTACTGAAAACGAATGTTAAGACATCAACATGGTGAATATGTTCAAAAGAAAATGTGTTAAATGAGGGCAATAGTAATGACAAATGCAATCAAATTCAACAGTCATGCTTAGAGGGAGATAGTTGGGTTGAAAAAGTATCATTCGCTGAACGCAGCACTGGCTATAGCTATGTCCTAATTTCCATCTCTGATGCAGTGTATTCGCTACAAGGTCCCGAAAATTTCAATCTGCTTGATAGCAGTTCACCCCAAACGCCATGCGGTCTTATGTTTCGTGATTTAAAAGTACAGTGCGCCTTAGCTCGTCATGTGCAAATGTCGGGACTTTTCTGGCTTCCCCATTGCGCCGTGCGACATGATTCATTCGTAATGACAGATGAGTGTGGATGTTGGTGTTGATTCACCCTCGCCCTTGGTGTCAGACCAGATGGGGCTGAGTTGTTTGTCTAGCCACCATTGACGTCGTATTTGATGTCATGGCTGCGCCCAACTCTCTGGGACCAAGGAAAAAATGAGGTCTTGTTTGAGAGTGGATTGATTCAGAGTCTGCCTCGCCGGCAGTGCTCATAATTTATTGGTAGTGGGCAGGGCTGGTGTTGTTGACGTTGGACAAGATTGATGAGCTAGGCAGACGAGCAGTTGAGTTGCTGCTGCGAGGGGGCGAGCTGGAACCAGAGCCGGAGCCGGAGCCAGAAGACTCCATCTGACGCTTGGTGTGGGCGTGCATGAATCGCGAGTAGCTAGAGAGGTTCTGGGGAGGAGGAGGAGAGGAAGGGATAGAGAGGGAGTAGTCGGATCGGCCAGGCATGATGAATGATTTGTTGGTGAAAGTGGTGGTTTAGGTGTGGTTGTTTGTCGTTGGTAAGAGAAGATGAGGCTGATGGTGCTTCTAGACAGACGCTGATATCAAGAATTGAAGGGTGAAGTAGTTGTTATTGTTGTAGTAGAGTTGTTGTTGTATTGCTGGATGCTGATACTAAAAACATGAACAATTCGAGGGGGATTTCAGGGTCTTATTATACCAAAAGCCCAACAGCCCAAAGTCCTCAAAACAGCGGAGCGGAGAGGAGCGGCAGGCCTGGGTGAGGGTGGTTATGGTGTGGATCCTCTACGTAGGTAGCCAGGGTATGTAGCCTCCACCCCCAGGTCCCTTGGAAAACCCTGGATTGTGTGATGACCGGGGTGTTGTTTTTCTTCAGAGTGTGGGTGTGCCTTGCTGGACAAGGGTGCGCTACCTATACTTACATCATCATGGATGGACCCTATCTTTTGCTGGTTTGCGTTCCAGACCTCACACCCCGTGATGCTTTCGACGAGCACGAGACAAGGACCCTGCAGAAAGAAGGGAAAAGGTCGCCCATAGGCAGAATAGCTAACACGCGCAGACACCCGGGGCTCAACAATCAGCCTCCCGTCAAGGAAGTCATCGTCGGTCTGAGCCAATCTGGTGCTCCCCTCGAGCGACTGATCAGCGGTGATTGTCCTCTCCTAGCGCGGGTCAATGGCGTAGCTTGTTGAACCTGTAACGAGCTTGTCCTGCGCAGTAAGCTTCGAGGGATCTTCACTCTGCAGCTGCTGGGCGGGCCTCTGCTGCAGTACGCAATGACTTCCTATTTGCTGGCACCGGAACCCTTGTTGTTCAGGGTCCTTTCTAATGCATCCACATTTTCCTAGACTTCGCATCACTAGTTGCCACCACTGCCACCACACATGGCGCGCTTCTAGGAGAATGACGAGGCTACGACATGAGATCCATAACCATAGTACCGTACGTATCACCGTTTCTACGCTACGTACCCCCTTGGAGAAGCAGTCGAGACCTTTGATCAACATTGGAGTGATGCCCCTCCCCAGAGGCATGGAACTTGTACATACGAGGAAAGACCCTGCTGATCCGGCACTGAAGTCATATCCTGCATCACTACTAGCCACTGACGACGGGTGGTTGGTATGTCATGGCCAACATGAACAAGTCGAAAGACGGGGCCATGATGCGTGCCGGCTGCTCCAAGGGGCTATCATGGCCTGAGAAACCTGCAGTCTTGCGTCGTCAACTGGGAGAGGGTTCGTGGTGTTCTTCCGCAGACCGACCGTCTCGTCAGCTCTCTAAGGCTTCCTGGCAATGCTGGCCATGAGACCCTCCTCGTTAATCACGCAGCCACACGACGCACCAGGACCAGCATCTTGCGCACCACTTCCGGGCGGATCATGCGGCTGTTTGGGCGAGCGCAACGGTTCATCTGGGCCGCCAAGACCCTTACAACTGGCGGCAGAGGGTCCCTGCGCGGCAAGATCAACAGAGGATGGTCCGAGACATTTTACATACATAGCAGGATGGATGGATCGTCACTAGAGCGACAGCGTCCGGGATGCGTTCTTCCGGGACTGGTCACCGTTTTAGCCCGCTAAAATCCCCAAGATCTCTAGGAAAGCAAACAGTCGCGTATATCGAGAACCACAAATCGACGGACGAGCGTCAAGCTGATTGGATGTGTTTGAGAAGAGAAACAAAGATAATATTTGCGGCTCAACTGCAACCGCATCATCGTGGGGAAAGGGGCACATGAGTAAATGAGGCATTTGGGCGCTCACACGGCTGAGATTATGGGATTGTCGCATTCCCCATTGCCCCGGAGCCAATTCCTCGATCCAGGGTCACATTTTCCCCATCCTCGGTCGATCACCGCTGCGCAGGGCTCTGGTTAAAGATCCATGGCGACTGTTATCAGAGATGTGCCTTTTTCGGATTGACGACGAGATCATTTTCCATTTTGCCAAAACTCCCGGTAAAAAAAAATCCACGCTGAACCCATTGAAAATGACAGTCAACAGACTTCCAGACCCTGAAAAGTTGAAGAAGGGTCAGAGAGACACCCCCCTCCCCTCCCCCTGGACTGAACTGTTCTGACGTCGGCACCTCGGACAAATCTGTACAGTAACTGCGCAAAAGAAACGCCACGGAAACGGATTGACAGACATTGAACAAACGGAGCAGCTTTCATCAAAAGCGCAATTACGTCGGGATTTTCATGTCAGCAACAAATCACAAGCAAGACTTTGCTGATACGTAGTCCCAAAAGAGGCAAGAGATGGGACTTGAGCAGGCAAGTGGGCCAATGACGGCATGTCCTCGCGGGGCAGAGCGCCAATGAGGTCACTCGGCCGCCACGAGAAGAGCCCTTCCCGCTGATGTCACCTCGAGCAGCGCGAAACGGAGACAAACACGGACCATCTTTTTCTCAAGAGCAAGCTGACAAGCTATCTCAGAACGCAATGCTACGCCGTCATCACGTACCGTCATCACGTACCGTCATATGTCGCCTCATCACCGTTTTGTCTGTTGCGCTAGGATCTGATATCTGCACCTCTCAGGAGGTCCAGCGTCATGGGTAAACAAGGGGCCGTCACCGTTCCATGAGCAGACACGCAAGGCTAGCGGTTGTCGACATTCCATCTGGCGTCATTGGTTGAGGGCGTCTATGGAGCAGGCTGGCACCGTATGCTAAAGCCTTGACACGAGCTTCCCCCAGCCTGTTTTACCTGTACATACGTCGACGTCAAGAGCCTCATTCTCCAGAGACAGAGCCCCACTTACTTCCAAGGCTACGGTTCACGCTTCATCTGAATAGCTCCTAGAGATTGCTAGCCTTGATTGGGGTGTTTTCATCCAAACAGAGGCCTGTGATCCCCAGGCCGAGACGGCATCTTCCTCATCGCAGCCTTTTCGGCCCCTTACAGCAATCTCTCTTCTCAATGTGGATTTGCTCTGCCTGTCGCCTCCAGATCATCCGTCGTCACACGTGATGACGACACTAGATGGCAAACTTGGCTTTTCGAGGTGAAAATCCCCAATGCCACTTACGGATTGCTTCACCGTCAGTCAGAGCGAGCCTAGTCCACCCATTCGTTCTAGATTCAGCGAGCATCTTACTCCAGTCCGTGCCGTAATGTTACCCCGAACCGTCGCCCCAGGCTCCTCTCCTCAACATCATCCTTGCCTCTGATGCTTCTTTTGACGTCGTGCGTGCGAGATGACACAATGGCCGCCAGAATACCCCCACCCTTTCGTCAACCTCGTACGCCATTGCTATCATCACCATGACCCGACATCGGTTTCTGCTTGGTCTAATTTCACCTCGGGGTGTTTTGAGTCTGTTCCTGAGTGTGAATTGCGCCGCACGCGGAGGGTTGCCATGCGGCGAAATCTTGCATCATAACACAGCGCCTCACAGGGTTATGACGTTGAGCCGCACCACCACCGCACGGGGACTGTTACTTTGATAGGCAACCAAAGCTTCAGCCTTCCCTGTCCATGACGGTTGGCGGCTCCTTTTCATGTCATTCTGGTCTGTGGTGGTCTCGACTTTTTACTCCCTTTCAGTATGATCACTGTTTCGAGTCAGGGATGCCTAACAGGCTGCCCTTTACAGCTACCGTGCCATGGGCATTCGACCATCCTCGCGGCGTCCTGTCACCTTATGCTGATCTCGATAACGAATTTAGTACAGTAGCCAAGCGGATACTTGCTCATGGCCCGGTGGTGGATCGAGAAAAACGGTCAACCATCTCACCCGTCAAGGTCTGTTTAAGCGAACGGCTGAGAGGTACGAAGAGGTCAGACCAACACGAAACGTGTCCACGCTGCTGTCATGCAGTGGGACAACCAGGTCCTAGTGCCATCTCGATTCACATCTTCATATCTCGATTGGGTATTCATTTTCGAACTTCTTGCCGAAGCATCATCATCGTCCACGAGATTACCCGAACTACTCGACGGTCGAATTCCTCAGGGATATGCGGTACCACAAAACACCAGTGGTTTGCCTCTGGAGATCTTCTATACTCTTCCGGCTGTTTTCTGCTCATCCCCCGGGTGGGTTTCTATGGTCCTGACACTTGGGGTGTTCTCGACGATGATTGAAATTCGTGGCGGGGAAGTTGCTCATGATGTCGATTTTTTACGTCGTGACGTATCCGAGAGGGGAAATGACTCGAGATAAAATATTCTCGTTCGAGATCATCGAGGAGTCGGTGATCATGACACTGTCTTGTCTCTACTGAAGGATGCGTGCAGTATAATGCACACTGCAACGACTACGTCCTTGTAGTGGTGTCAAAAAGTATTCTTCGTCATTCAGCGAAGCATTCATCGAAGAAAACGCAAATACCAACTCGGCGAATTTACTGAAAATTACTTCACCTTATGATGAGGTGGACTATGGATGATTAGTAGTGTCTCGACCTAATCTAATATCCTCCGTATGAATGTGGGCAGGTATTGTATTTTCTTTGTAGGTACTCGTGTATTTTTTTATAAAAAAAAAGAATATCTAGTTTTGATGACTCTATTAGAGCAAATAAAAATGTACACTGCTGGGTCTTATTATCAGGTTAAGCAGCCAAAGTGGGAGATATCAATTTCGTGTCTGTGATGTTTTAAGAGGTATGTTGCAAATTGAGCCTGGCTGCCAAGTTTGACTATATAGCTCACTAGTAGTTGGTATGCTGGTTTAGTCTTCAAATGCGGACTGGCTACTATGCTAGCTACCCTGAGGCGGAGGCTGGCGATATTTGGAGATGATAGTATCTTCCGCGCTTTCACCGCGTTATCACAATTCTTTAACTAAGTGAGATAGTATATGAATGATTCACTAGTAGCTATTGCTTTTTGATTCTAAAATGGGTGGTTTCTCTTGGCTACAATATGGTCAACGATTGATATATCTCAACTGGATAGCACGTGTGGAGTTTTTAGTTCGAGCTACTAAATCGGGCGGCCGAGTCTCTGCAGGGAAGCAAAGTCGCTCATTGGCCGCGCGCGATGGCATTCGGACCAAATCTCGGACTATCCTGTTGCCCGAATCCCGGGGCGCTCAAGGACGGGACCGAAAGAGGGGCTGAGATCCTGGTAGATCTGGGTTAGCCTGGGGTTAAGATTGAAACATTGGCCTTATGACTTTGTAGTTTAATTACATGCGGGCGGGAAACCACTTGCAATGGGTAGATGAGTCCGTGTATGATTTGGTGACGAATAGGTAGAATCTTGGAGTCTGGCTCGTTGTGCGACTCAGAGGGTAAATCATGAGAGGTCTTTTAGACGCCCCGCGTAAGCAGACAAAGCTCACAGGGATTGCTCCGAATCACATCATCTTGCCAGATCTTGACCAAAAGCTCACGTGTCACAAGCTGATTTATTGCCCTATCAAACTCTTACAGCATTTGATGTTCTCAAACTGACAAATCCACTTTGACTTTACTTTATCCAATATCGGCCAAGCTCCGCCCGCTGCAGAGATCGGAAGCCAACCTTGCGAGCGGGAGGCTGGCGTCAAGAGCCGCGATTGGCTGCCGCCGCGGGGCCTCCCACCGTAACCAGGTCCATGGGCGCGCGGCGACAAGCCTCTCGAATGCCAGCGCGCGGTTAGACGGCGGAATGCCTCAATATCACTCCGCTGAAATACAAAGGACATCCCCCTTTGCAGCAGAATCGCTTTCCAGAGGTAGAGGCCTTAGTGACCCCTGGCTAGAGTCGACGCCGTCTGGCCCGCTCTGGCGCGCGGCGGCGTTGGTAATGCTTGATGCAGAGTCTTGAATTGAGGGTTCCAGGCTGCTTTGAAAGCAAGCTATGGGTTACAAATGCCCAGGAATGGTGGAGTCCGGAGGTTAGTTCTTCTTTCGTTGAGGCTTATTGATCTCTTTTCGGAGCGGTGAGAATTGTATATAGAGACGTGGTTCGGACCACGAAGTTGAAGCATCACATCCATATCCACATCACACAACAGCAGGTTCAGTAACCTCACAACAAGTTCTTCGCCGCAGTATTCCCAATTAGAGACTGCAGTCAACACTTGCAAACATCCTTACCTATCCCATTGGACACGGCGACTTGGTAAAGACTACCACAATCACCTCGACAACTTACACCAGCGGTTTCTGACCGAGCATCACTCACCATGACCACCGACAATGTCCAGACCATTGTGTTCCTCGGCGCTGGCCCAGCCGCCCTCCCCGTCATCCGACAGACCATGGTCAACCAGGTCCTCAAGCGAGAAGACCTCAAGATTGTTGTCGTCGCACCCAACACCCATTTCCACTGGCCCATCGCCATGCCCCGCGCCGTGGTTCCTGGCCAGCTCGCCGACGACAAGGTCCTGATCTCCTTTGAGCCAACCTTCAAGGCCTATCCCGCCGAAAAGTTCGAATGGATCCAGGGCAAGGCTGTATCGCTTGACACGACCTCCAACAATGTTGCCATTGAGCTCAACGGAAGCGCGGCAGTCCGCGAAGTTAACTACCACACTCTGATCATTGCTACCGGCTCAACCACAAAGGACGAAATGGTCTGGAAGAGCCTGGCCACTACCAAAGAGACCAAGGAGAAGCTGCACCAGGTACAGGATCAGATCAGCAAGGCCAAGACCATCGTCGTCGCTGGTGGAGGCATGACCGGCACCGAAACCGCCGGTGAGCTGGGCTTTGAGTATTCTCAGCACGACAAGAAGGAGGTCGTCTTTGTGTACGCTGATAAGCTGCCCCTGACGCCCCCGGCGACAGACAACGTCCGCAAGCAGGCGCAGAAGGAGCTTGAGCGCCTCAAGGTCAAGCTCATCCCCAACACCACCGTCACCAGGGCAAGCCCCAAGCCCGGATCGTCGGATATTGAACTCGAACTTGGTGCGTCTGACGGCTCTACCAAGACAATTACCGCGCAGGCCTACCTCCCCGCAACGGGAATCAAGCCCAACACCTCCTTTGTCCCCGCCGCGATGCTCGATAGCCACAGCTTCATCAAGCAGACGACGCGCCTCCAGGCCGAGGGCCACAAGAACATCTTTGTTGTGGGCGATGCGGGCAACCTAGAGGCGTCCAAGCTGATGTACGCCGAGGCGCAGTCAAGGCATCTCATCAAGGCGCTCGCCGTCTATCTCGATGGAGGCGAAGCGCCCGAGTACGCCCCGAACAAGAAGGAGATGTTTGCTGTCACCCTGGGGCGCAGCAGGGCGACTGGTCAAATGGGCACGATGAAGCTGTTTAGCATCGTGATCTGGTTCATGAAGGGACGGTATCTGGGCACGGACTACGCAGGTGGTTGGGCGGCAGGGAAGAGAACAATGTCGGCGGTCTTTGAGAAGTGAGGTGTGAATTATCTGATAAATTTCATTTTCATGGCGTTGCTGGAATATCCGCGTTTTCTGCAATTGGCTGGGCAGGCTCTTAGTTTTCTTAATTAATCACATTTTTTCCGCTTAGCAAGAACTGCCTACTGGCAGAGAAGCATTTTGCTAAAAAGAAAAAAACTCATTCGATATCGTCATTAGCGGTAACACACTAGTTGCACCTGGCAAGTATCATGTCATTGGGTCTGCAGTGCTCCATGTCTCAGTGATCAAAACATTCTGAGGCCTGTCATTTACTTTCTACATTCCAGTTGAACCTCAACTCGCCCTTGTCAAATCTGTCAAGTTGTTATTATTTTGTGACTTAACAAGTGCGCGATCCTCCATCAATCCGCAGCTTCAACAAGCAACAGGCATCATCATGGCGTTTTTATGGAACATCGTCCGGGGCGGGTTCCTCACGATGCCCTACCCGGAAGAGGACTGCTCGGGCAAGACAATCATCGTCACAGGTGCAAATAGCGGTAAGATCTCGCCCTTTGGGCCTTTCATCACTATCGTCTATCCGCCTTACCTGATCTTGCTTCTCCGTTTTCCAGGACGTGCAACGGTGGAGCTTCCTACTGACTGGCACAACTAGGTCTTGGCCGTGAAGCCTGCCGTCACTTTGTACGGCTCGGCGCCGCCAAGGTAATCCTAGCATGCCGCAATCTCGACAAAGGAGATGAAGCAAAGAAGGATATCGAAGGGACGACTCAGAAGCAGGGCGTGGTCGACGTGTGGCAACTCGACCTGGCGTCGTTTGACAGCGTTCGCGAGTTTGCGGCGCGTGCTAACCAGCTGGAGCGCCTTGATGTACTCATCGACAATGCGAGCTTCCTCACTTTTAGACGTGAGATGTTTGAGGGTCATGAGTCGACGCTGACGGTCAATGTCATTTCGACCTACCTGCTCACGTTGCTTGTGCTGCCCGCTCTGAGGCGAACAGCGCACCAGTGCAATATCACTCCCCATATTGTCGTTGTGTCTTCTAACGCTGCGTTTATAGTATGTCATACCCAGCCAATTCCCGGTATGTAGCTAACAGTTTGGATAGAGTCCTCTCCCAGAGCGAGGCTCGGACAGCATCTTCCAGGCGCTGGATGCAAAGACAAACATCATGGATCGCTACAACGTCTCAAAGCTCCTACAGCTCATGATCGTGCCGCGTCTCGCTGAGGATCTCGACGCATCGCACAAGGGCCGTATCGTTGTCACTGCCTTGCACCCGGGCTTCTGCGGCACGCAGCTGTTCAGACAGATTCCGTTTCCGTTTAGCCTACCCTTCAAGCTCTTTTCCGCCCTCGTTTCGCGGACAGCCGAGATGGGGTCGCGGACGTTGCTGGCGGCTGCTTTTGCAAATGAGGACATGCACGGCAAGTTTATGGCGGACGCTCAATTGCGTGAGTTCCCCGAGATTATGCAGGGTGAGGAGGGAGCAAAGTTGGTGAGGAGGGTGTGGGATGAACTGATGGGTATGCTTGCGACGATTGAGCCTGGATCGACGTCCAACATTTAGACTGTGTGTTTCTGCGCTTGGGGACTATACTTTTCCATAAAATCAGGCTCTAATAGCTTAACTGTTTTAATTATGAAGGAGATAGGGTTCTGCTATGATTACATGGATACTATTGCTCCTCCTGCCTCTTACATGACACTCGATCATGGCGGAATTAAATCCGCCCCACGGTCGCATCTATGAAAGGTCCCACCAATATCCAACCACCAAAGTCCAGGCGGCGCCTACGCTCAAGCTCCAAAGCTCAAACTCGCATTTCCCCGGATCAAGACAGCGAATCACCACGGAGTTAAAGTTTCAATTGCAGCGATATACACTCAGAGTTGCATCTCCCATGTGGCCCTGACTCAGGGACACGTATCAGGACTAGGAGTACTTTATCCATCCTGCAGCAACCACGACAATCCTTCATCATATCGAGTCCTCCGATCGCAGACAGCTTCTCCAATATGGATAGCCGCGTCGCCGCTCAAGGCGCTTTGCGTACATCACTTCAGTACTGGGTCCAGTTCGTCGCACGATGCATCTCACAGCGCCTCGAGACGGATCGATTCGAAGCCTTTGTCCGCGTCGTCTACGACCAACACCCGCTACCCCCCGCCGTTGTCGCCGACTTCTTCCTCCGACCCCAGCCATCCAACGACGACACTCTCGATCCGCGTATGCCCCAATACCTCCAAGTGCTCACGCGACTTGGCTATGTCGATACCCCGTCGATACTGAGGGCGCTGTTCAAGTACTCGTCTTCGCACGCGCAGGCGCAAGCGCAACAGTCGAGTAATGGCGAAGAGAAGAAGGAGAATGCGCAGGCCCAGAAGCCCAAGATCAGACGTTGGAAGAACTCATACTGGGCGGAGGAGGCCATCTTCTACAGTCTTACCAAGTCTGTGGTAGAGGGCAAGGCGATACCGGATTCAAGGACTGCGCTGGACGTGGTCAAGATCATCTCAAAGTGGATGGCGCTCTTTACGGCTGCGTCTACCGCCTTTGCCACCGATATGCTTGGGCAAATGCATACATCTCAGGTCAGGGACGAGATGGAGTCTGCGCGAGCGGCATTGGTGGCTTTGCTACTGCGACTTTGCGAGAACGAGGTGCTGGTTAAAGCTGTAAGCAAACCGTTCGCCAAAGGTAATGACCAAACAATCTTAACAGCCCAACTCGACTATACGCTGACTTAAATACGTAGATGCCCGAAAAGAACTCTCTACGAGCTTGGCTAGTTTCGTGCCCACGCTGCAGCTTGTTGGGCAGATTACCGAGAGGTTGGAGCTTTTCAGAACAGAAACCCTAGCGAGTCTGGATCCTACGGATAAGAAGAAACAGGTCACCAACGCCGCCATGGATGAGCTTCTGGATTCTACCGTTGGGCTGGGGAGTTTTGTAGTTGCCGACATACCTATCAGCAACACGCGAGCAGGGCTATACGTCTACCTCAATGCTGCGGTAAGTCAAGGTTTCATTCGGGCTTACTTCACCTGGCTGACTCTGCTTAGCTTATAGGGCGTCCCATTCTAGACGATCACGCCTTGTTTTCCTACATGAACAACAAGTATCAGGGAGACGTCCAATCCAGTGCGATTGATCTGATTCAGGCATCATTCGACGTCCTGGCGAATGCCGTATTCCGCAACGAGGGACAAAAGGACGCCCATCTTCTACGGTCATACCTCATCAACAAGCTCCCGCTGCTCCTCTATCAACTCTGCCCTCCTGAATTTGCAGGCACATCGGCCGAGTTCTGCATCACGGAGGCGTTAAGCCATGTTGACACAAGCTTGTTTCCGACAGCCTCCCTTATGTTTGATGAGTCTCGTAACAACAACCCTTATACTGAAAGTGTGAGAGAGGAGTTTTGTGCCGCCTGTGTTCTCCACGGACTTGTGCAAAGGGAGCACGTGGAGCGAATCCTAGGCGAGATTTCTCTTTCGTACGAGCCATCTTTGCAAAAGTACTCTAAAGAAAAACTGGTGCAGGGCTGCCTGTCCGACACTGAGAAGATTCAGGGTCTGGTTCGAGAGCTTGATAAGATGGATGGCAATGTTGGTGCCGTTTGCCAAGCACTTATTGAGGTGGGTAATCCAGGACCTGGACCTATAAAACTTTGAGTGTTAACAGAAAACAGGTCCTGCGACAATCGTGTCACAACAAGGAGACGATGTCTCTGAAGCTTCTCTGCAGTCAATTGGCCGCAAAGCCGCAGTCGTTAGATGTAATACTCCTCTTTGAGAAGCTGCCGACTATTCTCGAGCCGCTCTGTCAGCTGCTCGACAATTGGCGCTACGAGGAAGACCAGGGCGAGTATCAGCCGGTGTACGAGGAATTCGGGGCTATTCTGCTGCTGATATTGGCTTTTGGCTATCGATACAACTTGACTGCGGCAGACATGGGTGTCACAGCCTCAGACTCGTGCGTGGCCAAGATTCTGGGACGTGGACATGTTGGACGGCAAGGCAAAGAACTAACAGAGCGGGAGAATGGGCACTTGAGCGGCTGGATTCACGGCCTCTTTGACACAGAGGCTGGTGGTCTTGGCGACGAGTTGATGTCTTCATGTCCACCGCAAGAGTTCTACCTCCTAGTGGCACCCCTGTTCCAAAACATTGTGGTTGCCTACACGTATGGCTATCTGAACGACGAGGGCCTGAGGGGAGGCGTTGAATGTGAGTGTTCCTAGTTTGACACATCTTATCTCCGCTAACGAAGGAGCAGATCTGGTCGAGACCTTTTTACTGCCATCACTTGTACCGGCGTTCCGATTCCTGGCAGATTACCTCTGGATAGACCAGAGGGAGGCAAAGTCGGTCATCAAGATTTTGCAGCTCATTCTCCTTCCGAGTTCCATCTCGGGCGAGGCGAGCACAATGCTCACGTCGGTCAAGAATCTGATCGCCAAGCCCCTTGAGCATGCTCTGCGGACATACCAACGCCGCGACCCCCAAAACCAGGATATTGAACCCCTGTTGATGGCACTAAAAGACAGCATTCCGCTGTCGCGGCGAACGGGGGGCGCCGACATCAACGAGCTGGAGTCCTGGACGTCCACGCCTTCCAGCGGCCTTGCCAGCGCACTCAAGCATACCATGCAGGGCCTTGTTCACTGGAGCATGCACCCAACCATAAACAGCATGCCGACCTCTTACACTCATCGCCAAGTACTGGCTGGACTGAAGATGCTGGGCCCGAAACGACTGCTGCACATTATCCTGGAGGAAGTGAGGCAGCAGACAGAAGCCGGGAGCTCCAACATCGTCTACGACGTGGCCACGTCGCTGATCTGTGCCCCCGACGCTGCCAAAGACGCCCCTGCTATGCAAATGCTTGACGCCAACGGCAACGTGCCCCCACCGCCACAACGACAGCGCACACTCCGCGAGATGCTCAAGACAGAGGCAGAGGGCTGCAAGAAGCTCCAAAAGAAGGACCCCGCGCTGGCCGAGATCGTTGTACGTCTGCACCGCAGGGTCGAGGCGCTGATGGTCATCCCCGAGGCGCAGACCATGCTCCAGGCGGCCGACATGTCGCTCAACCTCGACGGCGACACGGCCGCGCTGGGAGATGCGATGGCCGCCGCGGCGTCGGGCGTCCAGGGCGATAGCATGTCTGTGGACAACCTGACGCTGGATGTGGGCATGGGGGGCGTGCCGTCTGATCTGGGGCTTGGGTCTGCGAACGGCGGGGGGAGCTTTGATCCGTCGGGCGACAACGACATGTTTGGAGCGTTTGGGTCGCAGGACATGGATGACTTTTCTTCTTGGGATATGGAGGGCATGGTTTAGAACCGTACGAATAACGGGTGGTGTTGTATTGTATGGTGAGCTTGGGGTTAAGGTTGGGTTGTTTATGGCGTCTGATGGGTATAGATGTAGAGTGTTGGAACTGGCTTAGTTGACGCGGTTTCTTGAGCTATGAGTTTGTCGCTTACAGCAGTCATCATGGGGAGTTAGGGAAACAATGTTAGAATAATACGACTTAGTCTTGGTTCGTTTTACTCTTGGTTATTGGTCTAGTACTTGGGTCGTGTTAAGCTCAGCCGGGAACAGATACTTTTGAACGACCTCAGAACTTTAGTAGATCACATAGTACTAATGCATGGAAAGACAAGGCGACAACATGTGTACACGCGACTTGTAGGTGGAGACTAAGTGTATCGTGGACTATTCAGTTGTTCCTTGTGTGACTATGTGAATCTACCGACTTTCCTATGCTGTGTTTCCTGTCCATCCCCTTCCTCGTCCAGCACCCGCTTCCTCAGATTGACCTGGATCTGCTCTGGCTCCACTGCAAGGAGTTTCTCCCTGAGAAGAGGATCATTCTCTGGTAGTAATTCTGCAAACCAGGCTTGAGCTTCTATAAACACCATTGGTTTGGAGCGGAGTCGTTCAAGAACGTTCAAAGCGATTCTGAAGACAAAATCGCCATTAACCGGCCGTTGAATTTGGTATCCTGCTTTCAGCGATTCCAAAGGGTGAGACTTATGGACCAGTCTTGGCCATCCGTAGCGCATTTCGTCACCCAAACATTCGTCACCCAAACAAGGAATGCGGTCCAGCCAGAGATTCAGAACTCGCTCGTAGGCTGCTTGCAGAGAGAAGGATTGGACTTTTGGCACAATAGATAGGAACCGAAACCAAGCAGGTGCACGCCAGACTGGCCCATTTTTGTTATGCCATTCGACCCGGGCCCTTGGGTCTGCTCCGTACTGGAGTAATATGTCAAAGAAGCCATTCTTCAGGGCGGTACCAAAGCCAAGAAGCATCGAAGTCTCATTTGTCGTCTCTTCTTGGCTGATACAGCTTTCAACAAACAAGCTCCAGACAGTCTTCTTGCCGTAAGTCCTATTGGGATCAAGCCCAAGTTTGAGGAGTTCCTCCAGTAACCATGGATGTGACTCGGTGAGCCCGTCGTCGCGGTCCTCGTGGTCCTTGCATAGAAGTTTGGGTGCCAAACCTAGAACAAAAAGAAGGGAAGATCGGTACTTCTCGCCTTGTTCGTTGTTGAAGTAGCCTGGAATATTAAGTTTGCCTTTGAGATAGCTGGTGATGCCCGCTTCCAGGATCAGTTGGCGAAAGACGCTCCTCGCATCCATGCCTAGCCTCTGACCAAGGCTGGCTTCCATGTTGTCTAGAAGTGCTGTAACCCTACGGGTCAAGTTGCCGCCCTCTTGATCAGCGCGGTGGGCATGTACCAGAGTCCGCCGTAGCCGATGAACAATAATTTTCATGTCATTGATCAGATCCAGTTCTTTGCCTGCACACGTATTGCGGCAACCGTACATCCTCACTACTGACCGCTTTACCCAGACGATCATGGACTGTAAAAGCGAGAGACTTGGGCAAAAGTTCTTTTTTGCCTTTTCAAAAAGGAAATCCGACATCTCAGGAGTTTTCAGAAAGTCGAAGACGGTTCGATGCAGAGATTCCACTCCTCCGCTGGCTAATTCCAGAAGCCCCTTGCACCTCCCGTTGATCCTGCGGGAGACCAAGTCAGAAAGCCGATAAGGCTTCTCCGGGCCAGTGAGGGGCTCGGTCGGGTTTTTGAAAGCAAAGTCCTCATCATCGTACTCCAGATCGTGGCACAGGAATATCTCAGCCTCCAGAGGCTCTCCCGCGTCTCGAGCAATCAACAAGGTGCCCGCCATCTTCTCGTAGTAAAAAGGGTCAACCGATGAGAGAATGTGCTTAAAAAATTGACCCAGATCGGCTGGGAAGCTTGAGAGCCTTGCCGTAAGCTCAGAGAGGGTATCGTCGTTAGATAGGCCTTCGCGCAAGAGGCGAGTAACGAGGAAGACCCATAGAAACACTCCTTGGGCATTACTGACCACCTTGTCGACAAGTGATCCCGACCCAAGGGCGGCAGTGATGGGCCACCGAGGATGTCCATACAAACGAGCCTCTGTGTATCGGCGAATGTCCGCCTGATTGAGTTCTTGCATATAGAGCTTCGACTCTGTTGAGCCTCCGAAGCTATCCTCAAATACGTTCCACGGTCTGCTAGAGACGCAGACCTTGAAGAGCTCTTGGATGAGCTTGGGCACCTCCCTGAGAATACCAAATAAGAGAGAACGCAAAAGTCCCTCCAGAGACTTTTGGATTGGCGTGCCATAGATGGTGAAGTAGTGGCTGACAACTATCAGCTGTTGATGACCGGACCACTGCTCGAGGTGCCTTTTGGTATCTTTGTGATCGGCGACGAACTTCATAAATGTTGATTTGCCAGACCCTGGCTTTCCTGACACCCAGAAGAGGCCCTTATTGCTGAGGAGCCAACGAAAGAGGGAAGATGAAGAGTCAGAGCTTGTATCTGTATCTTTTGAGCTCCAATCAAGTGTCTCTTCATGGGCTTCTGATATCTTGGCGTGTCGCATTGGGCGGTCTGCATAATCGAGAGTGTTGAGGATATGCATCGCCTTCTGATAGTCAAGGGTGTCGATCGATAGCTGAGAGAGTCCAGAGCAGACGCTCTCAACGTCAATTGAATTTGGGGATTCATGGCCAGTTAACCTGCTGACTTGGGCCTCGAGGTTCCTTTCTGTCTCTGAGAGCTTGGCGAGCCAGACACTATTCCTGGTGTGCCAGTCCCCAATGCTTTCTTTGAGCTGTCCTAACTGCTTATGGATCAGTTTTACACTCTCGCTATCCCACATCAGTAAGGTAAAGCGCAATGCACGGCGGTAACGACGAACTTAGACACGGTGCATAGTTGAAGAAGCATGAGTCGCTGGCGGTCGGCGATTCTGTCTCTCACATCTTTAATCTCGGCCGACTTGAGTCTATGTTTGAGATGTCCCTGAATCGAGACCCATACGCCCATAGAGCAAACTCAGAACTGAGACCTAGTTCTACCAAAACAAGCTGGATCGACCAGTTCAGCCTCGACTTAGTAATGCCGATGTGTCGTATGGCTTTTGTAATGTTTAACGATGGTTGTACAAAGGCTGAGGCATAGTAGTGATGCTCCAGATTGTAAGATGCATGGTCTCACCAGGACGAACGCGGGACAACATCTTCTGATGTCCTTATTGACTCCTATCGGTTAGTAGGTATACACTAAGAAGTATCAAAATTCGATAGCCACGAAAAAAGATTGGCTTCTGATCGCGCTGAACCTCGACTCCTCTCATAGGCTTGGGCCGTAGACTCAACATCCAGACATAATCTGTGTTACAAACACCTTCTTTCACATACGACCATACCCATTGG
>JAJODA010000282.1:0-26603 GCA_021730345.1 Fusarium cicatricum | reverse complement strand
ATAGGAAAGTTATTATATCTATACTATCTAAGGATATAAGAGGCTAATATAATATATAGTATTAAGTAGACTTAATCTTAATAGCTTAAGATTATTAATAACTTTTTAATTAAATAGCCTTAAGGTATTAATATAAATATAAATTACCTTTATATATATAATAATTAATATACCTCTTTATCTATCTAGAGTTTTATATAGTTAGATCTATATTTAGATATTATATAAAGCCCTATAAAAGGTCGAGACTTAATAAGAATAAATATTAAAAAAGCTTCTTATATATATAGAAGTCTTTTTTAATACCCTTAGTCTACTTTATACCTATACCCTTTAGGTCTTCTTAATATAAAGTTAGCCTCTTTAACTATACTATTTCTATTTATATTAATATCTCTAATACTTAGGAACCCCCTAGCTTATTATTAAGCCTTATAGATAGTTTAATTACTTAATAGCTAGTTTAATACTGCCTCTATTAAGTATATAGCGTGAGCCCTCTATATTTAAGTATATTAAGAAAGCTATATAACTAAAAGCACTACTAAAGTGCTTAAGGTATTATAAATATAGCTATATAATAAAGTCTAAAGTATACCCCTTACGCTATAAGTATTTATTACTAATTTCTACCTAAGCTCCTACCTAAGCCTCTAAAGTAATATATATAACGATATATATATCTACTCACTTTATTACTTGCTTATTATCCCTATTATCCCTATTAAGGTTATCTCTTATATCCGAGACTATTATAATAATATATATAATAATATAAGTAATAACCTAAGTGCTGCCTCCTCTAGTAGCTCCCTTAGTATTATAAGTAAATAATCCCTATGCTATCTTCTAATAATATAAAAAAGTATAAGAGGCCTAGTTTAATACCCTGCCTTAGGGAGCCTATAAGACTAATTAGTAATACTAAAAAGCTATAGGGCTACCTCTATATTATAATAAAGTAGAATATAACTAATATATTAACTATAAGTAGATAGGGCGCTATTATAAAGTAGGAAATAATATTAGGGACTAAATAAAAGAGGAGATAATAAGTTATCTTAATTAGAATAAAGCTAAGAATAAGTAAGTTAAATAGGATATAGGGCTAGAGATAGTAAAGTAGCTTTTTTTAAGGCAGCGAGGTATATAAGATATTTAAGATACTATTAAGAGAGATCTTAAAGTATAAGAGAGATAGTATAAAGATAGAAACCCCCCCTATTAATATTTATAGGCTAGATAGGAAATATATTTTATATATATTATTAAAAAGAAAAGAAAAAAGTATATCTCTAAGTATATTTATAATAACTTTATTACTTAGTTTTATAGAGTTATAATTAAGTTTATATATATAGCTTAATAGGGCTAGTAGCTATTAATTTAAGTAATTAGAGGTCTTATAATAATATTATAAATTTACTACCTTCCTTACTAAAGCTACTTTATATACCTATTTTAATTAATATTAATAAGATATATCTCTAATTAGTTTAAGGCCTAAATAACTAGCTAATATATAGTTATATCTATAGCCGCTATTAGCTAATTTATACCTAGGACTATATAACTAAGTTAATAATATTAATAATTATATAGCTAAAGCTAGTTATAAGACTATAGAGAATATATATCTAGGTTAGGCTACTATTATTATTAATAAAGTATATTATTAAGATACCTAAGATACTACTCTTTTTATACTTAATACCTAAATAGGTAAGGGATTATAAATATAGGTAACTCTTAAGGGGGGTATTAAGTATTTTAGGTAGCTATAAGGGCTTAAGGGTTCTAACTATATAGTGTATTAATAGAGGTTAGATCTATTAGTAAGGTATTTTAACTTATTTATTAATTAAAGTTAAATAGTATAGCTAAGGCAGAAGGGAGTCTATATACTTATTACTATTAATTATTAATAATAAGATATAAAATATACTAAATATTATAATTAATTAGGTAGGTCCTTACTAATATTACTATAGTATTTACCTATATAAAGATACTCTAAGAGCTTTACTACTAGCTTTAGTTATAGTTAGATATCTTAATATTTATTATAAATAAAGAAGTTAAGAGTATATTATAAGAGAAAGCTCTCTACTTTATATAATATATTATATAAAGAGATTTACTTACTTTAAGATAGCTATAGTATTATTTACAACTATAAGTAAGCTTATATATTATTTATATATTATTTATAGCCCTAAGCCCCTTAGTATATTATTAAAGATAATATCTTATATATAATTAAGCTATATTTATAGAGCTTAGTTAAATATATCTACTCTTAAGAATTAAAGAGATATCTCTTACACATATATATATTGCCTGATTACATAATAGATCTTAGTTACACCGGGGCAGTGCGCGAGTCACGTGATCTTATTTACACCGCCGGCGGTGTATATATGGGGCGCCGATGAAATTAATTACCTTATATAACCCCACCGGGTAAACCGTGTGTAAACAGCCTCACGTCATCGAGCGAGACTCGTGGTTGCGCAGCCAACGACTTCTTAGGCAGCCAACTCCAACACTCAAACTCCAATCACAACATAACGAGCAGCAACAGCACCAACAGTTTCAGAGTTTCCCCGATTGATCCTTTAAAGCTGGCGTACGTCCTTTCAGCTCGTTGATTTATGATGCGGTCATGGACGACCTGGACCATCAAATTTCGACCTGGTTAGCGGGAATAGCAACGACCAGAGCGACAACAACATCACCATCATTCATGCTCGATTCCACCACTAAAAAACGCACGTGGAGCCAAGGCCATGGCCCTCTGTCCCCCCCTGACTCATCCGACCCTTTTTACAGACATCTCGATTGGTACGACATGTCCCGCTCTACGCCTAAGAGGCGCCGCCAGGAGAACGAGGACGAGTTCATCGAAGAGGCCCAGGTCACACCTCTTGATATTGTACTCGATGACGAAACTCCGCGGCAAAGGAGTAAAAGGGCCAAGGCGCCGTCCTTGGCCGTATCGGAGAACTCATCTCTATCTTACCAAAATAGCCAGCAATCGAGAACATCTTCACCGAGTAAGATGCTTAACACTCTTGCATTAAATCCTACAGGGGTAGACCAGCGAGATATGGATGCGGATGATGCGGACATGCCAGGATCCCTTGCAGAGTTGTGCATGGAGATGGAGCTGATTGCTACAGGCACCACTGGTGTTGTGCCGGGGCATCTTGAGGTATGGTTTTATCTATTAACCTACTACTGGTACTGATGTGCTCACTTATGATGTTAGCCCGAGATTACTGGCTTGAAAGATACCCTGCGGACCTTGTCTTCGTTCCATCCGGCAGTCTACACCACTGGTCCAGATGACCTAGCCTCAACCCCCAAAATCACCCTCGATCAAGTACTACAAATCGTCGATGACGCCAGGGACTGCTTTACCCTGGAACAAGACGAATCTGGTTGGAATGGCCTGGTCCATATCCCGCTGTTGAGAGCTGGCTGTTGTGGTAGTGGCAAACGCAGTCGCGAGCTAGTCAGCTTTAGTCCCTGGTAAGCTTACTTCTCACTTGCACTGGCAGTGGCCGAGTCTCATTTCTTGTGCTACCTGGGGGGCCTGTTCATCGAGCACCTATTCACCACGTTCTGGACGTAAAGCTCACTGAAACCCCTACAGTACAACCGCCGAGATTAGTCCTAGCTACCGAATTAACAACGTTCCTGGAAGGAAAGTAGACTACGTTGTACATGTCGATCCACGTAAAGATCAAGACGAACCAAATTTGCGAGAAGCTGTCATGGCGCTCTGTCGCTCACTTCCTGACAACAGCATCAACCATACGAGTTTCCCTCCCTTGCGCTATCGACCAATCTCTCTGAGCATCGAGACGAAGCGAAGTGGCGAACATGAGTTGAAAGCAAGGCTACAGATGGGCATATGGCAATCTGCACAGTGGAGATTATTGTCACAGCTGGCCAAGGACGGACTTGAGCAGTTAGCTTTCATCCCCGGTATTGTTGTTCATGGCCATGACTGGAGACTTGTTGCGACGAGTTACCAGAATGGGAAAGCGGTCAGTAACCCTCCCCGACACTGGTTTTATTTCTTGACAGTCCGACTCATTCTAGAATCGCTTCCAGACCCTTTGGACTGGTGAAATATTTGGTTCTACCAAGACACCGCTCCGAGCATTCCAGGCGATTGCTGGCGTGCATAGATTAAGGAGGTGGACTCTTGAGGTTTTCTGGCCTTGGTACAAAACATATATTCTCACGAATGTGGCCTGCTAAGGCCGCTAGCTTTGTCACACTATTGCACTGGCTGCCGGCAGAGATTCAAAATGGATATTGCATTTCCATGTTATGTTCATGTTTGGAAGTCAGTAAATAAGTCGAGGTTGTACATATTCGGTCATAGAAAGAAAACAGATGGTGAAGCCCTCTTCACTCACAACAGTTTGAAGTCATCTGCGTGCCACCCCAGCTTTCCGACACTACCAGTGGAGGAGACAGACTTTGTACATCTCGAGACGGGTTGTCTATGCCAGACGGGACTCATCTTTCTAACTTGAACCATCGCTGTTTTTTGTAAAAGAACGGAGTGAGCTTCTATCAGTTGTAGACTAGCTGGACGTGAGTGAGTGTTAAGGTAGCCGTGAAGGATCAGACCGACAAAGGGTTGTGCCAGAAACCACCAATCAGACACGACTGAGCTGACGCCCAGTCAGCCCCTATACTAAAGTGTAATCACTTCCAGACGGACCAGTTCTCCGAGGAGCTGCGCAGCGTCATTAATAGGCTTGCTGATAAAAATCCGGTTGGACCCATCAGTCTTCAAAGGCAGAGATTGCCTTGGCGGAGGGCTATTATTGCCACGGCCAGGCGGGCCGGACCATCCAGTAGGGAAGAATTCTGCGTCGTTAACCGTAGACCTAGGTGGGTGACGGTACCAGAACCCCTCACATACACCGACAACACACACGTCCAACTCTTATTCTATTAATCAGCATCAGGGGATTATCTCGACTGCGCATACGCGAGCACGAGCCTAGGTCATAAAGAAGCCTAAGCCACTATCTATAATATTTAATAAAGATACTCCGGCAGTATATCGAATACGAAATATAACTATTATCTATTATAATAGTTAGGTCCTAGGATTCTTAGATAACCTTATGAGATTTATCTCCTGAAGTCGAAACTTAATACTTAAGGCCGAGATAGGTATAAGAGTTACCCTAATTAAGAAGATATATCAGAATATGGTAGTAACGGGGTTAATAGCCTCCCTCTGTTATAGTATATACTAATATAATCCAGATGTGTACTAAACGTTCAAGCTTTGGTTTCCTGGCATCCGAACATATCGTCGCTCTGAAGCTGTTAGAGAATTACCGCTTGGGATCAAAGACGATCTGACATAGGCCACGAAAGATGGTTTCAGTCATAAGAGTATGTGCTGATTGAGCTTCTGACAAGTCTTCAAGCAAAGGGGGAGATGTCAGTCATGGCGGTCGATTGATTGAGTGGTAAGATTAACTAGAAGGTAGAAGAGGTGATTTGTTCTGCATGGTAAGCTGCTTCCTTCAAGCGTTTTATTGATGCCCGAAATAAGTTGTGTCTGGATAGAAGGCCTCAATTCGAATGCAACCTCCAGATGCCTCCCTCTGTGGCAGGCCGTAATACACCTTGAAAAAGATGTATGTCCCCGAGTGAGGTATGAGAAGCTGTGTCTCTTGTAACTCAGCACCAGAGAGGCCTCTTGTAAATACCCCGAGCCTACATCTTGTTTCCTAAGTTTATGATACAAAGCCACGAGGATGAAATCCTCCGCTTCATAAGTGCATAGTAGTTATTTTAAATCAAAACGTCTAAGCACCTGCTCACCGGATCCTGTGACGTAGGAGCTAAACGCGCGTTACAGCAAGGGTTCAGACATGACCGAGGCGATCAACAAGAGCAAGCTCACCCGACCGGCTGTATATCAATAACGTCCTACTGGGAAAGGAGATAGCTTGGTTATAAAAGCCCCGGCAAACCATCATTTTGGGAAGGGACAGAAAGAGCCGTCGGAACCGCGGGATGGTTTTAAAGTTCTTCAGCTTTAGTATCGTCAACTCTTCAACCGTGAATAAGTTTTATCGGTCACCTTCAAGAGCCCTTTAATTCGTACGGAACGTCAGCATTCATTGATACATCAAGACAAAGCTTGTGCCCAGGCAGGCCTGAGGTCAGGACGCATCTCAAGCATTGATCCCCGCGCTTGAAACCTCGCCGGTCCCTTTGGTGTTGCATAACTGAGATGATTCAACTGATCCTACAGCAAGCATTCCTATGCTCCGGAGGTCTTATCTGGCCTGCACCTTTGTGTTTCTCTATACCTCTCCTCGAAGACGAATTAGTACATGTGGTTTGTCATTTGTGAGAGATGTAAAGCTGACACTAGGAATGCGGTCGATGTCGCTGATGCAGGGTAGGTCGGCTGGACTTGGTGAGCACGTTGGCGATAACCGCGGCCAGATCGGGCCAGAAGATCCGCGCTTCAACCCGGTCATACACTGATGCGCACAAGGCTGCCGCCAGTGCGTCCAAGTCAAGGCTGTACTTTTGAGGGTCTCAAACGGAGGTGCCGGCTCTAAGTGATGGAGTGGGCGTGCAGGCACGCGGCTCTGGCTTAAACTGTATGTGGCTTATGTGCCCATATGGGATAACTGACTTGATTGATTGCAGACAAGATCAAGTGCTTGTATGAATGGCGCATGTAATACACATATCCTGCGTCTTAGTCTCAAAAGCTTCCCATTCATCGACCGGTTGTGACTTCTCCATCGGCGTATTTAGCTCCTCACTTGCTTTTTGCCGCATCTCGTACAAACGAAACCCTCCGGCGTAATTCCATTCACGCAATTATCGCAGTCAGACATAATTGTTCAATACTTAAAGACGTTAACCTCTAATTTCACAAGTAATTGAGGATGCATACCGTTGAACGCTCCACGGCTGTCTTTTGATGTTGCTTAGCTTTGATTGGGCTGGAAGGCTACAGCGAAAAGCTGCGAGGTTTTCCGAACCTTGCCACCGACCCCGTCAAATTGCATTGTATAGCTCCGAACATTAGCCGGCTCCTGCGTGGTCAAGTGCGCAGACCACGGGACACGTTTTTCCCCCAGGCATCACTATCTTGACGGACATGGCTCTACCGGTCACCACTGACGGCTTCTTCCAAGAGACAGAAGTCTCCGCACGAATCATTGATTCTACTCAGTTTCTCAAAGAGCAAGGCATTTTTTATCAACAGAATGAGAGAGTTTTCATGACACCGGTGGCGATGGAATCACTATTGAGCTGTACTTTCATCACAGCTCGAACTGGATGGGTGGCTGCCTGGGGTGCAATGGCATCGTGAACCCCGCATTGCGCGGAGATGGTCACACGGTGTGGGACGACCAGGTTGCATATCACACCACGGAACCTCCAGGGGGCTTCCTCTTGCAGCGCACGACCAGCCTCATGTTTCTGGAGCATCAGCACTTTCGGCAGACCGTAACGGTTACTCCTCAAAACGGTGAATGGTAGGGAAGTAAGGCTCCGCCAACGCCGCGGCTAATCAGCCACGGATCGGCGATGTTTGACGGTCCGAGATACGGGTTCTTGATTGAGGCATGAATTAAGAACAGAGCTCACCCGCCATAGGAAGCTAGAGGGCCATTTAATAATATCAATACATAAGAAATATATGAAGGCCAATATTCTATCCCCCTTTTTTCTTATATTTCACTGGCGATATGATTAGTTGCGCCGTCCTTAACACGATCTCATAGGCAAAGGCATGGGTTTCGAATGGTTCGATATTGGGAGAAACTTACTGAGCGATGCTCGGCATTCACTGCCATCTCATCTCGGCTTATGGCCACAGGTCGGGCATGCCATCCCTTCGAGGCCCTTGTCTTTGCAGGTTTCGCACGGATGGGAGGTGCAGAGGGGTGTCTTCGTCAAAGGGTGATCTCCCATTGTTAAGGATAGAAAAGGCTGTTATCACTTGCTTGGGATAAGGGAAATAAAGCCCTTTGTTTGCCCAACCTTTCGCGGAACGATCAGGCATTAAAAATGGTTACAAATCAGGTATGCCACGTGACCCTTCTTCTCTTGTGTATTGATTGGCCAAGCTGGAAGGATTGTGGGTATATCGGACTAATGATATGCCGATCCAGTGACTCTGGTACAGTTCGTTCCGCGAATTGGTTACCCATTTCAAGATCAAGATCACCCTGAAGATGTCGCGCGAAACCAACCAGCTATGGGAATGCAATTACTGCTCAGCTCTTTTCGCAACTAGTGACCTGCTAGAGGCGCATCTCCAGTATTTTCGAGTACGTGCCACAAGTGGTGAACCCACAGATCTGACACCGTCCAGTCTCGGATTCCCGAACTCGAAGAATGCCGGGCGCATGCGAACGCAAACAATGAAGATCTAGGATATTGTTCAGGCAGCAAAGATGAAGATTTCGATACAATCAGGGCAAATTCGACATGCCCTTACGAGGGGTGTGACCGAACTCAGCCATTTAAGAAGGGGCAGCAACTTCGGGTGCACTTCAGAACCCGTAGGTCTCGATGGCCTCATGCGCGCTGACTATTAATGCCCTCGCTCTAGATGTCACATGCGAAGAAGTATGTGTATTCTGCTTCAAGATCTTCCGACGGACAAGCGAGTTTATGAGACACACGCGAGAGCACACCGGCGCAACCGAAACAAAGAGGAAATATATGGAGCAAATTGCTGCTGAGCTGCGAAAACTAGCCGACAAGGAGCTTCACGCGCGCTTAGCGAACCAGAAGAAGAGGAGCTGGGAGGAGGCAGCCTTGGACTTAGAGGAGGAAGCTCATGACCTCAATCTACCCGATGTTGAAGGAAATCTACCCATCAGCATGAATCCTCCCGAATATCTCGGCACTGCCGACGTCACACGAACGACTTCGCCTCCAGTTCTCCCTCCGGGAGGGATCGGTACAATATCCGCACCGCCTCCTGATGCGGGCACGATGAATAGAAACACTCTCGACATCGCAGCCCAATCGTATCCTCGAACGGAACAGCCGAGCCACACCCTAGATGACCATCAATGGGATCCTCCCCTCTTCATGCACCTGAATTTCCCAATGTGTTCCTTCAATGGATACAATGGACTGGCTGGTTTCAGCGCTTGACTAGGCATTGCGCCCATGGCCACGAGCAGCTCGGCGGCCAGTAGATTGGAAGCAATCCCTGGACTGATGTATAAGGTGATGGTCTTTCTCGGACTGACATCTAGAATCCGCTTGATCATCGCAGACGCTGACTGTCGTCCGGAGGATTCGAACTATGGCAAGAAGCAGGGGAGGCCCCCTCATTTTGGACGCGCGTTGATGTGGGCTTGTCAATCACGAAATTGACCCCGATCTTGTCACTCTCCATCTCATTGCGGACCTTCTCTGCCAACCCGGGCAAGTCTGGAAGCAGCATCGGAGGCCATTTAGAGACGACATCTTCCGTCGCGAATAGAAAGGCAATCACATAACCTTTCTTGAGTTCGATGCTAAGCCGGGCATCAAATATCACCCTGTGAGATTTGTCAGAGCTTGCTGGCGTTAGGCAGAAATGATGGCTTACACCTCGCCATTGTTGATATCTTCACTTTCGAACCCCGCTTCGACCATGGCAGGCTGAGGAATCTCATAGAAAAGGAATTCCGTCTTTTGAGTGGGCAGCTTCTGTAGATGTGAACGAACGTAGTATCTTATCTGTGATCCCTTGGCGAAGAGATGGACCATGAGACGGCGTCGGCCAGCTTCAGGGCCACCACCTCTGAAGCAGATGGTATGGCCTGGATATGCACGGTATCTTATCCAGTGCACCAAAACGCATCTTTCGCTAAACCAAGTCTCAATAAGAGATCGGATGCGCTGAAAAGTATTAGCTAGTTAATCAGTCTTCGTTGTGCTACTCACCGTTTTACCCAGAACATGTTGTATGCAGAAGTCCAGGCCTTCTTCCGTCCAGAAAGGGAACCCCTTCGCCTCTAACTCGAAAATATCTTCCCATAATTGTGGATCTTCCAAGCGCCAGAGGCCCTCCGCTATGAGAGCCTCCTTCGCGAGATCCAAGAAAGCAGTGTCTGACTCCATCAAAAGCAGCTGTTGGATCTGTCCGTAACAATATGGCGTGCCACAAAGAAAAGTCTCATTCTTCGGAAAAATAGTTTTTCAGCATGTAGTGCTCTCCGATGATTATCCGTAACGTCAGAAAACGCTGCCCGTTTTCTGTTCCGTTTTCTGTTCCGTTTCTAAGAATACGGTTGAATGCGCGCATCGCGACTTTATGCGCCTATCTACCAAGGACCACTTCTGTCGAATTAGACCGTGTACAGACCTTCGTGAGGTAGTCACGTGAGAGGCCTGGTGGTCAAGCTATTCGACAACTTCATTCACGGGGTTCGCGTGATTGCGATACCCTCCGTCATGACAAGGCTTGTAGACATGCAACAACTTGCTGCCTCAAGGGTGGCTATCGCGCACCCGCCATACCTGCCCCACATGATAAGGATCGCGGACTCGCGATAGCCTGTTGGATTAGTAATAGCTATCGCGGGATCGCGATACCCTTTCTCCACAACCGGGAGAATGATCGCGAGCCCGCGATACTACTCCACTCCTTGTATGATTCTGGACATCACTTTCAGCCACAGAGAAAAGGAAGGTGGCTTTTATGGAATTGTGTTCAGATGAGGCACTTGATGCGAGCATTGGGGAGAACTTTTTGTGATTAACACGCTCTTTCAAGTGTGTTGTGCGTAGCTTATCGTCTTCAGCTATTGCAGAATTTGAGGCGACTGGTCTAGAGACCGACACACCGGGGTACTAACCAGCTCTTGACCGTATTGATGCAAGACAACAGAGCCATTGACGAATCCACTCTGGGGGCTTACCGATTATTGAAATATTCAACACCGCACTACCAGCAGCATTAATTCTTCTGGTGGCTTATAGGACAGTACATCCCCCTGGAGTTCATCATGGGTCGCGTGCCAAGGGCGAGGTCATTCAATAGGGTGTGATTGCGATACACGCGGCCTTCAGGGCATAGAGAGTTACGCCCAGCCAGTTGTTTAATCCGCCACAAGCCAGGGGGGAGAAGTTGCAGACGCGCGCAAGAAGTTGCAGATGAAACATATGCCTGGCATCGAGATGACCCAAGGCGATTGACTGGCATTAGTTAGCGCGACGCGGTGTACAGTGTATAAGCCATGCAGTCAACATAATGACAAGTTGCTAAACCAACATCCAATGGATGCCGTGCTCGATGCGCTATATATAACCAGCAATATATTGAGTAGAGTTAACATCTTCTCCAAGCAACTACTGTTGCCTTATCCTCATTATTCTCACATTCGGCAAGGGCCAGCGCGGGCATGGGGCCAAAAAAACGCAAAAGAAGTAGACGGAACTTGACAGTTTATCCGACGAATAGGCAGCGTACTGGCCTGCTGACTGTGTCCCTAAGGTCTGCTACTTCCAACAATCACAAGCATGAAGCCGACTCAGGTGAGCTTAGACAGCACCACCCAACCGTCGGGTACTAATTATGAGTTAATAGAAACGACGGACGATGAAAGGACTACTTGCGCGGGTGAACATGCACACAGTCCTACCCGGGATTCAACTCCCTTGCCGCCTTCGTCTGCGGCCCAGACGCCTTTAACGCAGACGGTTTCTCCGCGAAAAGCCCCTGATCATGCCAATGTCGATGCTGATGCTGATGCTGATGCTGACGCTGATGCCGATGTTGACGCTGACGCTGATGTTGACGCTGACGTTGATATTGACGCTGACGCTGATGTTGACGCTGACGCTGATATTGACGCTGATGCTGATATTGACGCTGATGCTGATGCTGATGCCGATGCTCAAAACGATGCAAATGCTGTCGAGTCCTCGGACCTCGTCACTATCGACGATGAGGTACAATTCATCCATGGTTACAGGGTCATGAATGACCCTCCGCCTACACATTTCGAGCTACGTTGTCGTTTGCGGGATGGCCGTGACGTTTGGCAACCTGAAGATGCGGTGCAGACTGCTTGTAACGCCGCTGTTATAACCTTCTGGGATTCTGTGGAGAACGGGAAGGGACGCCCAGGGTTTAGGGTCGCTCAACAGCTGCTGAGGGTTCTCGAACACGACGCAGCAGAGAACAAGCTGCGTGTGCAGATGGTGGGGGACCCCGCTTTCAATCCTCAACTCATGCCGGCTCTCGAAGAGTGGTTGGCGGTAGACGACGTCACATACAGTTTCCATTACAAACCCAACTACATGAGTGTAGATGAAGTGAAGCAGAGGTGGTCTGGCCAGTACGAGATCTGGAGTGATCGTGCAGGGTGCTCGTCTTATGACAACTCAACAGGCGACCTACAGATAGTCTTCAGCCACAGGAAGCAGCAAACCGGTAAGAGACGGGAGTTTGGGTTTTGTTGGCTTTTTAGCGGAGAAGCACCACGAGGTTTTACCAACGAGAGAGACGTTCAAATGTTCGACAGTCCCGCTCTCTTGACTTATTGGCAGAACAGCCCGGGCCTACGCGAACAGCAGAGCCGTACCAAGCCTAAAATCATGGATAGGCCTTTGCGAATTCTTGGTCATTATTACGATGAGCAAAAGCTGCTTCTTACCGTACAATACGTAGGAAGGACTGCCTGTGAGGGTGACGTTAAAGTCACGGAGTCTGAGAAGTTGAAGAAAAAATGGCGGACGCTGACTGCAGACTATGGCGAGCAGAATGAACTACAGACGTTGGTATGATTCACAAATACAGAAATATTGCGTAGATTTTAGATCATGTCAGACACTGCGATGTCAATACTTCTACTTCCACTGTGCCTTCACTTGAAATCTTGATGTTCACCCCCTCCATCATTTACTATATTCCTCGATCATTGCTTTGCTCAGAGGCTCCATCATCTCAATGTAAGGACAGCGAAACATAATCTTGCTGAAAAAGTCTGCTCCAGTAAAACGTGTCGCTTCCACCATAAAGAACTTGCCGTTGACGCTTAGCTGTGATATCCCAATATCCATGCGTACGCCAACCCGTAAGGATCTATAGTGCTCGCTTGCATCGGATCTTTCCAGAAGCTGAGCTCGAACATATCGTGAAAAAGCAAACAATCTTGACTGGATATGCTTCTGCTGCTCCTGTTTCTTCGAGTACCAGCAGAAGTCGTCTAGTGACAGTGGTTGAACTGCAATGGCCTGGGAGCCGCGCTTCTCATCGAACTTGGTTCGCACCGCGCCTGCGATTACATCCTGACAGAAGAAAATGCGGAACTCCCCGTATGTCTTGAGGGACTCAACATACTCCTGATGGAACCAGACCGGCTTCTGGGGGTTTATCCTCTTTGACCTAGACTTTCCGGCATCGAGACATGCAAGGGATTTTCGTTCATCACCCTGCACAACTTCGACATGACCAGCTCCGCAGCTGTGGCTTCTCTTGATCACCATCTTCTCAAGCATGCCACTGGGCAGAACGCACCCTCCGATTCCAAAGCAGGTTTTTGGCCGATATGAGAATTCTGCAACGGCGTGTTGAGCAATTTCGTCAAACGCCTGTATATCGCCGATCTTGAGTCCCTCCCAATTTGCCTCGGTCTCACTAGGGCATACCACTATGTTACCACATATAGCTGATAGTATCCGCATGTGACTATAGAAATCAGGCATTATCATCCCAGGCCATTTGGAGTTATTGTCAGACACCCAGACGAGAACACGCGATGTTTGCTTGCCACGAATATACTCGAGCATCGTGCTTTGGTATAGTTTTTCCTTGAGCCAATCCCAAGTCTGGAACTCAGCCTGCACATGATCGCTCGCAGAGGCAAGTAACGTGGTCATGAGAGCCTGATGGACAACCGGCTCGCCGTTCGCTTCGCTTAAAAACTCGCGACCCAGGGTTGTTCTTAAATTCGATATGTTTGCACGATTGAGAGTTTTGTGTAAGAAACTGTTAAGAATCTCATGGTCTGTCATATCGATGGGGACGCCGAGCAGATCGCAATGGGCAATGTCTTTGACTGAGGGGATGCCAATGCAGAGTAGATACACGGAGGGCCGTGTCTTGGGTCCAGTTGTAGTTGCATCATCTGATATGCCTTCGGTGCAGAAAGCCTTTAGGCTATCGCTGTCGCCAGTTGACAGACAGCTAGACTGACGGTCGCTAGTGTGGTTTTCTCTGCTTTGCTCTTGGTCCGGCTCGATGATCCTTTCGCTTTGTATCTGCAATTCCGGCGTGATTTTGTTTCTTTCGGGTTGCCAACAGGCGCATTTGGACCTTGCATGGTTTTTTTTGGACCAGGATTTATTGCATTTTGGGCATTCTATGCGAGGTCCCTTGGGATTTTGGCGGTCTCTGCTGGAGAACTTGTGTTTCTTACGTAGGTGCTTGGACAGGTTGTAGACGGACCTTCCGCACCGGTCACAATCGACTTTGGTTCTTCTGCATGCTGGTCCGGTACTCTTCTTGCCTTCTGGGTTCGAGGCAACCGACGGGATGCTGACCGGAAAGAGGACTGGACTCATCTCCCTGGAGCTAATCAATAGCGAGGAGGGTCGTTAGAGGAGGGTCGTTAGAGGAGGGTCGCTAGAGGAGGGTCGCTAGAGGAGGGTCGCTAGAGGAGGGTCGCTAGAGGAGGGTCGTTAGAGCCGCTCTTATCCACGCGTTATTTCCAGCAGCATTCCTGGGTCATGCTATGCCCCACCTTATCGCGATAATTGAATGGGCTGATGAGCTGATGAGCCGATGAGCAATTGAGCAGATGAGCGAATGAGTAAATAAGCAAATGAGTAAATAGGGAAATGAGCAAATAAGCAAATAAGCAAATGGGGAAATGAGCAAATGAGCCATGTCCGTTTTCCTCAAAGGGCCTGAACAGCTGGCTTGTTTTGCTTTTGTAGAGTCGCATCCTACTACCAGGACAGACCTATCCACCAATTGTGTGTCAATAGTCTTGCCAGGTGACGCGGTGATATAGCTTACACCCCCTGCTTTAATAATCCATTCCCTCCGCCCATTGGCTGGCCTGTCAATACCTTTGCACATGACACAATAAGCTATCCAAGGACTTCAAGTAAGTCCTTCTGCCCCCAGCAGGCATCTGTTGCTAACGCCACCCTTGTGATAATGAATTGCCTAAGCCGTAGCTCAGGCTACATGGACTGGATTGCCACATCAGTGGCGACATGATTGGAGGCCATTTGGCCCTCAAGGCGTCTCAGAGCACCCTAATGATTGCTTGGTTTGATCCCGCTTCCTGTAACTCGGTGCGATTATCGTATGATCACCCTCCCCGGAAAGTTTCAACTTTCCAGGTTTCACACTACTGATTCCGACATCCCTGCACCTGTGTCAAGCTCTTGCTCGTCACTCATCCTTCAACGACATCCTACTTCGGTCCATACAGTTCACATGCCAGATCTCAGTGCCATTCCGCGTTCCAGCCTCATCACAACGTTTACTGAAACACTCCCGACCTCAATGACCACGTCTACCTGCTCAAACAACCCGAAGACCTTCAATCCGTACATAGAACCAGCAAGGTGCTCGATTTTATTGACGATACCTGACTCTACAGTGATTCGAATCACCGCTACGTCTACATCAACTTCGCGCGCAAATAGTACCCCCTCCCCTTCCCATCTTCGAAGTAGCGAGTGAGTTTAGTTATTCGTTTGACAAGACCGAGTCAGAAAATAAGGTCATGTAGTGGGTGCGCTTCACACATTCGCAACGCAACTGGTACAAAAGTAATGAAGAAAGCGACTGAACTCCTAATCACATATCCATCCGGAAGCCATCAATTGTAGTTGAAAAGTCAGAACTAGATTTAGTGCAAGTTCACATGCATCCATCAGGTTCGACAAAACATAAGCAACGCAGAGGAGTTTTTGGAGCAGCCATATGACAACCGTTCATTGTGATATCCATCTCGTACAGCAAATTATGTAATTGACAACAATGTTCTTGCTGACACGAAGCTCTGATACGGATAACCTATCTGGTGAATCGTCACCCAAGTCTATGCGGTTCCTCAGAATGCCACAGTAGGCTTATTGACGAGGATGTGACATCATCCCATAAGGCAACATGTAAGCATCGCGGAATAACATAGCTTGCCCGTACTGCTGCGGGGGTATCGGAGGAGCGAAAGAATGTTTCACCGGTAGCGCTGCTGGATTTGGGACGTTTGATGCATGCTCCTGTAGCGATGCTTCCTTTACTGGAGGAATCCACCCTTGGTTCTGTGACGAAGAAATACCGGTTGGACCGATAGTGGGAGAACCATGACAGCTCTCATTCGAACAGGCTCCGTGGAGGAAACAGAGTTTTAAAGGCTTCATAGCCTTCTCGAGTCTCTGGACAGACCGGCTGGGCACATATGTCGTACTGGGTATTGTACTTGCACCTCCTTCCAGGTTACCGGATTTGAGCTGATCCAATTCAGCGCGAAGGCGGTTGTTTTCATCGAGAACACTTCTAGCAGTAAATCATGATCAGTTCTGAAGGCCTCTTACCTTGGGCGTCCGTTTTGGCTGGGTTGACATTTGGCCGCTGTGGCGCGTGAGAAGTGGTAGGCAATGGAGGTCTGAAGAGACAGAAGTTCTACGAGGGTGAGGCTGAAGAAGTTCTATTGAAACTAGAGATGACTGAGGAGACGTAGCGTGGGTAGGCTCATGGACCTATCTAAATACCACAGCTGGGAGCCGCCGGGGCCGGGTAACTGCCCTGCAGTAATCTTACAGCCACGTTTCAAAGTCTGCAGGAGATACGATGCAGGCGCGACGGGTCTGTAAATCGGCTTCTAATGATGTTGTTGAGTGTGCGTCACAAGGAACATGTCATCTTGCAAACGCCGAACTTGACTACTCAAGCCAACCCAGGGCTACATATAGGCATTTATTATTCATAGAAGAAATAAAATTAACTTAGAACTAGCTTTTATAGTTATTAGCGATTATAAAAAGACGGAATTAAGGGTATTCTTTTATTATTTTAATTATCTAGCTCGCGAATATAGTAATTCTAGTCCTTTTATATATACCACTAGCACCTTTAGATATATCTACTAGAGACGGCAGCGCTTAATAGTAACTAGGTTAGATATAGAATCTTATCTTCCCTTATATCGATAATTATTAAGAGTTTCTCTCACTAAGGGTCCCTAGACTTAATAAGCTTAGGTATAGATTTACTTATATCTATAACTAGGGCTATAATATTAATATAAAACTAAATGCGCTTTAGAGTCTTATAGAGTAAGGGAACGCTCTAGATCGGTATTATTAGCACTTTAGATATATAGAATAGGCTTAAATATAGATAAGTAGTAAAGAGAGTAATAAAACTTAAAAATAAGGATTAAGATTTCTAACTTATATTTTAAATTAATAAGCTTATAACTATTTTAAATTAATCTTAAGAGACTTTCTTATAGTTAGGCTCTATAGCTAGTAAGCCTAATAGGAAAATAGGAAATAGAGATACCTATATAGTAATTGTTTATATCTCTATGAACAATATGGCACCGGACACTCGCCAGTCGAATCGGACTCGAGCCATTTTCTAATTTCACGGCCAAGATTAGGTTGGGCTTCCAATGCCTCCTGTAGCTTGATGCTTTTTGTTCCCATTGTTTGTCCCTTAGTCGTCCCATTTATGAGTGCAGTGGGATAAAAAACGAAGACTCGATCTCCACTGCTGTGAATGAAATAGTGTATATTGGGGAAGGGAGCCAGTGAAAGGAGTCGATGGTGAAAGGAGTCGATGGTGAAAGGAGTCGATGGTGAAAGGAGTCGATGGTGAAAGGAGTCAAGTCACCAACATGTCTCCCGCCTGATACAGCGGTCAAGTCCATGCGTTAACTAACGGCCATGTGTATGCAGGCTGGGGGAAATTCGCACTTCTCGTGATTGGCGTTAGAGATTCCCTCCCGGGGCCAGTCGGACGGGTTGGGAAAGGGTGCACTTCATCTCGTCTTGTCCAGCCGTTACCACCTCTTGCTAACTTGATCATTAGCCTTGAATAACCATGATTCTGCCTCGCGTCAGTAGCGCACCGTGGAGGTGGGGGTCGTGAGGCGAGGAAGAAGGGTACAGTCTTCGGCAGTGTCCATCTTGAACAAGGATCATAATCCATGTTCAAGACGGGATTTGACAAGCTTGTAGATCTCCGCCGTGAACAAGGGTTATGGTCCATGTTCAAAATGGGCTTTGCCTAGTTGCAAAACGCCTGAGTAAGTACCCACTTTGAGCAGGGACCTCTACCCATGCTCAAAGTGGAGTCATACTGTAAGCTGACGGCTTGGCGTTCAGGGAGGCACGGTATAGCCAACAGCCGCTATAGGGATCATCACCAAGACCCCAAATCTTCAGCCAGTCGAGGCGTCAGACTAATAGTCTTCTTACCACAATTTCGCATTCTAGACCCAGCAGAAGGAGGTCCCTCGGGTCAGAGGACTCGGCAACTCGAGGAGTGGCTCGGGGGCGTTGAGAGGACTCTCCTCAATGGCCAGAGTGCATGCACACCGATTGCCTTCACGCTATGGTCCCCGGTCCTCCCTGAGGCGACCTGCCGGTGATTGATGATATGTCCCTACAAAGCTGTCTTTGTCGTCGATCTGCAGGTTCCTGAGAACGATGTTGGTGGCGCGCACGGGCCAAGGGGGCATCAGGTGGTGGGCGCTGAGTGACGAAAATTGACTTTCGCGACCCCCAAGACCACTTTGTGGTGGTGGTGGTCTCCCCCGCCGGAAATGCAGCCAGCGACGGACTTATCATCTCCCTTACTTCGACGCAGTCCGGACCGCCAGGAGATGAGAGAACAAACAGGGTCTGTCCTGGGTGGCAATAAGACATTGGTAGACACAAGGGGGAATGTCTACTCTGCTTTCTTTTTATGAGCTAGTACATGTCGATTGGCATTGCGTCTGAGCTGGCCAAACAGCTGATAGCAGATGGATGGGGAGCGATCGATACCTATGTAAACGTGTATCCCATCATGCATTCCCCGGCGCTATTTATCCTCCTTACACCGGTGGTTTACCGAAGAACTTCATTTGCACTTTGCTGCCTCGTGTTCTCTATATTTATCGCACAAATTAGATACAAGCACCTGACGGGTCACTATCAATAACGACGATGTCCAGTCAACTGAGAACTCACGTTCTTGCCTTGGATGAGAACGCCATCCACAAGATCGATGCCGGGGATCCAGACACCGATTACATTGACGAGAGCGCCATTGATGACGATGATGACGACTCGTCTGACTGGGAGGATTCGATCGATAACAACGACGAACCCAGCATGGACGACATTTGCTTCCAGCGGGTCAACCCCCAGGCCAGCTTACCACCGCATCAGTCCCTTATCACACTGATACTCGCTCAAGATAAGCGTGCGCGCAAGCTAGGCAACCACGCATCGCAGTCCATATCTGCTATCCCTCAATCTCGTGTCGTCAATGGCTCTTCATTAGGAGCCTCGCCCAATGACTTAGACGAGGCCCCTCATAGGATCGAGGGTATGCGCGAACCTGGTCTCAAGCCCATTGATGAGGTGCCTCGGTCTAGTGTCCAGCCCATCATGGTCGGTCCTAACCACGTGCAGGCCCGGGCTGCCCTATCACCTCGGACGACCCGCCACAATATGTTGAAAACAGAGCTTACCGAGTCGCTGTGTCATGGGCTCCTCTGGGAGAGACAACAAAAGTCGTCAACGGCCAATGCAGTCCTCAAGAGGAGGCATACTTCACATGACGTCGCGAACCTCAAACAGTATCCCGAGAAGCCTTGCATGAAGAAGAGCGAGGATGCTAATGCGAGTAGCTGGAACCAGTATTTCTCCAAGGAGGCTTCTGACGGATACCACTCTAAGGGATGGTGATGGGCCATCATTGTATATACAATCCAACAACCGACGCAAAGGCAGTTATTATCGCAACTTGAACCTTTGAGAAGCTGTTAAATGCTAGATTCAATGATGGTCAAATCTCACAATAATCCATGTCTACTCACACCGCGATTTATCCAAGCGGGCTTGCTCGACCACGTCATGTATCAGGTATTGTCGGGCTCAAACGGGCCTTGGTCCCGGTGAAATCTAGAGCCCGGTCTCGGATCCGAGGGGTGGAGTCACCCGAATCTCCAGCGGGGGTGCACCCGTCCCAGGCTTGTTGTCGCAGTGAGCCCGACGGCGGAGGGTGCTGGAGAGGAAAGCGCTGGAGGACCACTCCGACATGGGATGGCGCTTAGCTCATCACGACAAGGATGGTGGTTCAGCTCGGCACCCCGCGCACTTGGGGGTGAGATAGGTCGGTGTGGGCAAGGATCGGTGACACGGCCCACGCGAGATCGATCAGGGGCAGCCTTACGGTTAATTTGACCACCACAGCGTGAATATCTCTCAAGACTCACTGTATACTTTGAGATCATATCGCACTAGTGCCACGCTACCAGCTGAGAGTGTTAGCCCTGATATGTATCCTGGTTTCCCGCAGGCACAGACAGGAAAAGGTGACGTCTTGCGTCGGAGTTCGGCACTTGCCAAATGGAGAAAGGTCGCGATCCTTTTCCCGGCGTGTATCCCACAGCTCGCCACGTCGACGCAGGGCCACCAAACCCAATTCGCGACCGCTGGTTCTGGCCCCTCCCTGCACGTCGAACCAACAACGAAATGATCAGCCCCATTGTATGCATTGATCCGCCGTCGACCACACCACCACCTTACAACAAGGAACAAGGCTTCTCTTTAGTGTTTGCCGGCGCCCCCGTCGAAGCAGCTCTGCGTCGAATGGCCAAATCTGGAACCCCTGTTACCAACAAAACTTGATTGTTCCACTTCTATCGTTTGAGGACACGGCTCAATCTAGGGTTGAGACGGTTAGTCAACGCTAACCCTTTGCGCACGCGCATTGCCCCCTCGGTATGGCTCGTGTTGCATCGGCTGGTGAACTGCATCAGGGGTACAGCTGGATGGCCAGGGACAAGTTGTCTCCAGGGACTTACTTCCTCACTTGCGTGTTCGCTCGGAGGTCTCTATTCTATGCATAACTCGCCGAGCGAGAGCCATGTCACTGGAGGATGAACCGTGAGTAATTGAACGGTGTACGCGTTAGCGCGCCGTGACCACATCTCTATTCAAGCTGCAGAGTCTCTTTTCTCAAATAAAAACTCCATGTCTTACATTAAAAGTGAAGCTTTTCCTACCCACCGAAGCCAGCGTCTTGATAGCTCCTTATGCACCTACCCTATAACGACCTCTGATCCTCTGTTCTGAACCTCTGCAACATCCCGTATCTTGCCCCTACAGACAACTATCGCTGAGAGGCTTTTGACGGCACATTCGTCTCACTCCTGTCAAAGGCTCGAACCCGCAAGCCAAATCATCCTAACTGCGTCAGTCCTGATATCGCACTGCGTCTAGAAGCGCCATCACTTTCTCCCGCGCCTTCCACATCAACAAAGACAACACTTCCATTTTCGAGATGGCCAACGCATGCGCCCATTCGTTTAGATTGATCAAGTCGGACAACACACTGATCCAATGGGTCTGTCAGCATTGTCGCTTAGAGCGTTGCTGGATGATCTTTGAGTGTGCATATTGCAAACTCCACTTATGCCGACCCTGTACGCAAGCCGCTTGAGATCTGTAGGTAGTAAGTCTGTGTCGCCTTATTGGGTTGCAAGCTGGGTACGCAGACGGAATTTTAGTTGCTACTGCGGAATACTTGTTGCTTATCCTCTATGTCAGGTCTTGGCCTGCGGCGGGCTAGCTAGGTCTATCAAGGATAAGAAAGGGTTTACCTACATAGAATTGGGATCAAGGTTTCAAACCACTCGTACAAGACATTAGAATACAAAGTGAGATGGACTATGGCCGTTCAGATAGTGCTCTCAAGATTAGAACATTGCTCAGTCGACCGTTAGATCACGACTGCAAATGAATGCTGTCCGCCGCTTCTCGTCGAGTCCTTTTATCTGGTCACGAAGCTGCACCTCCCGGTGTCCATAGCGAGCCAGCGTATCGATGAACGTCTGTCGGTAATCAGGCTAGTAGGCATCGGCGATGTTGGGAAAGATAATTGGTTCATGAAGGGCGCTATTTGTATTTGAAATAGCCAGATCACCCTGCGGCCGCTAACTTGAGTTGGCTGTAATTCATGATAGACCCGTTGAGGCCTGTGGAAATTCCCAGGAGTTGTTTGTCGTTTGTCGTGTATGGTCGTCATCAATATCCCCAGTCTTGCGCTTCTTCGTCCTGCCGCGTCCACGTTCACCCTCAACTGATGTATTCGGACTGGACTGCGAAAACCGTGAACCGACATGGCCGCCAGTATCCACATCAGATGAAAACTCGTCGGGGTAGATATCGGATACCTCGGCTTCATTGTCACATCCACCCTCAGCTCTTGACCTCTTTCTGGGACTTGCGCTTCGTGTTCTAGCGTTTGTAAAGATACGGCGGCACCTCTCTGGATCGGCGGTCTCGATGACAAACTTCCGCGACCCGAAGTCCCAGATCTTAATTCGCCGTGGCTTTGTAGATGCATAGAGAAAATCTCGGAAGATCGTCGGAGAGAAGATCGTCCAAGCAAAACGAACGAAGAGGCATTCGACTGAGACCACCGGGGGCAGTGCATGCACACACCGGTTATGCCATAGTTTCGGAAGCTGTCCGCCCGGGGTTGAGTTAAAGACATGTCCTACTAGACGCGGCACGCCTGTAGAGCGGTGTTTCTCGCCCATTCCCCCTTCATCCTCATACTCAATTTTAGGCACAAAGCAAAAGTGTCTTTCATCAAACACCTTATGAATGTCGCTGCGTAAGGTGAGGAAGTTTGCCGGCGCATTAATAGGATCAGTAGAAAAAAGTCTCGTCTGGCAGTATTGAGACATGGAATTTATTGACCACCAAATGGACTGTGACGAGGGAACCAGATGCGCCTGTTCGATACCATCGGCGTACTTGCTTAGACAACACCCGCTGTTACTGACGAGCTGACTACCAGCCCCAACATGCTCCATGTGCTTTTGGAATCGTTTCCATAGCGGCGGGAGGTCATCATGGGGAAATCGCCAGTCGCTGAACCGCGCGGTAACCGGGTATGGATGTTCGTTCGAGCCGGGAGACGTTGACGTTGAAGGGAGGCAGAAGAAGTAGCTTTTGTCGCGTAGGATGCCATCCGGTGGCCGGTCAATTTTGCCGCGGCCTTCTGGGTCGCGCGAGAAATATCCGTCCCATCGATTCGCAGCGAGTATGGCACAAGCTGTGTGTGCAGTATCGTGGTGGATTCCGTCGTTGTCAAGAGCAGGCAAGGAGATGAGGACATCACCATTTGGATCGCATCGTTCTTCATCGGGCTCGTAATACCCTGGATGAAATATTTTGATAAAGCGAGTTTTAGAAGTAACGGAGTTTTCGCCCAGAGCCAGTGGCTCATCAATCGCGTCGCGCAGTAGAGGCATGGAGTCTTTGTCGATGTTGTTATGTTTGTGTTGACTGTTGACGTTCCCCCTCGCCAGGTGGATCTTGAACTCTCGGATTATAGCTTTTCCAGCCGGTCCCCGTCTCTGGTGTGTCACTGACCAATTAGTAAGGGTGTGGGGCTCGCTAGTGTGGACTGTGCGCACCGACCATCATGTTGAGAGACAGCCACCAGATCATGGCCAACAGAAAGATGTTCTGCGACAGCCTGCCATGTGAAATCGTGGTTTGTCGCTTTTGCCTCCCCGGAAAAAGTGAACGATAAGTACAGGCCCCGAATACGGACACGTCATATCCGTTGCGACATATTGGAATTCGTCGGCGGCTTCCGGTGTCCCGACTGGGCCATTGACGAGGCCACTTTTGCCAACACGGCTGAGACTGTTTAGTTGGCCAAGACTTGCTGCTTCGGCAATGAGAGCGGCGGGTTCCAGGTCATATTTGTATTTAAATGGTGTTGGTTCAAGGAGCCATACCTGGCCCCTGGCCCGCAGATGTAACAGCTTATTAGCTAAAGCGCAAAGCGGAACTGGCAGGTAAGGTCCTCTGTTATGACTCCCCATAAGATTTTTCATCTCCTCGGACGCCTCAACACAGTCATTGAATCTAGTCACAGCCGTTGTGCGCCCTCAGTTCGTGATTCTCGAATCATACAGATACGTAATTCGGTTAGTTCCACCTACTATATAAGTCGGTCCGCCATGCGAGGACTGTACCGGTTAATATATCGCGGCAAAGCGTACAAATATCGGGCCCTCTCTTTATCTCGTAGATAAGTCTAAGGCCGCACGCCCCGCCCATTCGATACGCCTAGTGTCAAGGGTCAAAGAGGGGATATCAAGAAGAGTGAAGAAGTCAGAGTATATATATTAGCTAGATAGCTACTAGCTAGGTCCTAGGCTTATTAATTCTTACCCCTTTTCCCTTCTAGCCCTTCAGGGCCTTCTTATATTAATCTATAATCCTAATCTTATTTATAATACCTTAATTAAGCTTAATTATTAACTTCTTAGCTAGTCTTTTATAACTAACTTCCCTATACCTTAAGCTGCCTTTATAATAGCTTTAAAGCTTATAGCACTCCTCTAGCTTAATATTCTTCTAGCTTGCTTTCTAGCATATCTCCGGGTTATACCTATAACACCTAGTTATATTTTCGCTCGAAGTATTCCCAACAACAGTAGCCGTATGCCTAGGGAACCTGATTAAAAAATGCATCGAAGAAGGCTATGTGTACGACGCTGAGAAGTTTCCATGCTGAACTCCATTCCGCGTGGCGAATACGGCGCGTGTTCAACCCGGGGACCGTTGGCCGCACCACCGAATCTCATCGCTGTGTCCGTGGCGTGGCGCCTAGTGTGACAGGCTGTCGGTGTCACGGGACACGTCGACCCACCAGCGAACGCATCGAGGTTTCGCGAAAGTCAATACGAGAATCCAACTCGGCGAATATCGTTTAGATTTCGCTCTGAGAGCCAATCTGTTTACCTAGAATTTGATGGCCCGCGGCTGAACCGCTACATGTCCCGATCCTTGTCGAAGCTATAGTCAGCATCTCCGCGACAAACGATTCAGAAGAGAAAATTTTCTCATTTAAAGATATCGTGTTATCGGCATGGCTTTAGTCCCGATAACTGGGTACCACTATCAGGGAAACTCAATGGCCATGCTGCAGCTGCAGATATGTTTAGCATCCGTCGGGAAACTACCTGCCCACCCATGCCATTCTCCGCACGCACCTGTTCGTTTCCCCTCATGGTACCTGCATTGGGAGGGGAGAAAACGACCAGTCGCAGGGGAATCACGCAGCAGTGCGCTAGCTTCTAGGTCTCCACGTTCAGGCAACTAGGGGACCTACTAACCCTGTAAATGCTCTACCATGGATTGTTGAATGTGGTCATGTATCTTGCTCTTTTCTTTGACTAAGACTGATGCAAGGAAGGAGATAAATTGTCGCTATATCTCCTTAAGCACACAAAGATTACACCCAGTACACCGCCCCACATGACCCATGTGACCACAGCAGTACGGGCAGGCCAACCACTACTACATAATAGCTATAAGTCTACAGGAAGAACTGCTGGTACCTCTATTATAACCAAGAATAGGGGGTTAGGAAGGTATCTCTAGTTGAGCGCATTTTAATTAGACTGACCCCACGTGAGTGACCTATTTGTAGTCTTTGTGTGCTTAAGGAGATAGTAAAACACTGGGCTAGTTAGGCATAGGAAACCCCGTTTCATCTCTTACTTAGCATATCGACGCATAATAACACTAGGTTATCAAGCCCGTCACCTGTCAGCTAGCTCAGTGGCAGTTTGTTAAACTTATTTCACTGATATCAATTGTCTGACGTATTGATACTTTTACTGATACAATCCACATTCTCTATTAACTAAGTTGCAGCCCGTAGTCGAGCATCACGGCGGTAGGAGAAATCCTGAAAAGGGATTAGACACTGTGAAAACCCGTCACAATTAGCATCGGTGACTGGGGGGATAGCCCCCCCACAGCTTTGTGTGGTCGTCTCATCGCAAAAAATTACTGCCGCTAGCCCATTACTAACAGAGCGTACTAGGAGAAATATTTTACCAGGTACGCAGGACAATATGTGTGTGTATGTATGTTATATTTTTTATCCCACATGCTATTCAGGCGTAAAGAGACGTGCTAGGCTATCTAGAAGGTATATACATCGCCTTCTTCAGAAGGTTATAAGGCAAGCCGGGGGTTTATAGATCGCTCCCCTAGCTGCCTGCCCTTATTCCTCCTTTTAAATTGACCCTTCTAGCTATCTAGCTGTAGTTACTACTAAAAGAGGCAAATTCCTTAAAAGCGCGCTAACATCTCGTGCTAAGGAAAAATTTTTAAGGAGAGAGTTAGTATATAGGAAAATAGAAGCGAGGCTCTAGATAGTACAGAGTAGTCTTTTTATTATTAGTATTAGCTATAAGTTAATATTATACTATAGTTAATATCTAGCTAGTACTGTAGGGTATAGTATAAAGGTATTAAAGTTAAAGTATTATTTAGTATAAATTTAAAAT
>JAJODA010000280.1:0-38096 GCA_021730345.1 Fusarium cicatricum | reverse complement strand
CTCCGGGTAGGGGCTAATGGGGGTGTGGGATGAGGGCGGCCGGCCACTCGGACGAGAAAACGGAAGAAGCTGAGGGCAGAAGAGTGTGATGATGAGACGAGAGAAGACGAGGCGAGCGAGGAAGTGATGTCTGCCGATCCACTCAAGCTGGTGACCGTCCTAAGCGCTTTCTTGTGGCAATGGTGTTGATGCAGGGCTCGCATCCAGGTTTGTCATGTAGTGAATGGGCAGGACAGGTTTGAGGAATGTTCGAAAAGACAGCCAAAGACAAACAAAACCAAAGAAATCCAGAAACGTACTTGTCTGTGTTGGCCTGGGCATGGCGAGCGGTGCTGGAGCCCACGACGGCCTGTCGCGCCTCGCCTACTGCTGCACCGCCGGCCCCGGCGGCCGGCAGTGTGTCGCGAGGGGGACGATGGGGGTTGGCGTGTCGCGCAGGGCTTTGGCCGTGGTGGTGGGCCATGCTCTCTGAAGGCAGATAGCAGTCGTGCATGCCCTTGGCGCAGTTCTTGCAAGGCGCGCGACCATTCTCGTAGACACACTTGGTCTTGCCCTTTCGGCATCGCACACAGGCGCCGCCGGCCCTGAGGGCGGTAGAGCGCACGACGCCGGATGACATTGTCTGCGGGTGCAGGCGAAGTTGCTCGCGGTAGCGGGGAGAATAGGGTTGCGCCGTCTGGGAGAAGTGGTGAGTGAGAGCTGTCAAAGGTGAGGGCGCAGTGCGACGGGCGATGATGAGGAGGCCGTCGCGACGTCAGAAACCGCCCAGATGAGTCGAGTCAATGTGAAAGACGACCAGAATGAGAATGTTGAAGGAGGAAGAAATTATCGGGGTGGGCTCCGTGCGGGTGGTCGCAAATAGCGGAAGAGGCCCGGAGGGTCCCGTGAGGAAAGAGGAGGGGAGCGAGGCCGAACGGAAGGGCACGCGCGCGCTTTTTGGGGATTCTCGGTCGGCGGAGAAAGACTTGCGACCGCGGCTTCCACGCCAGAACAGCGGCGAGCCAGGAGAAAAACAGAGCAGCCACTTGGATACAACAGGATAAAACAGAGATAATATCGAGCACAACTTACGGCAGGTTGGATGATAGATGAGGAGTGAAGACCGTCCAAAGGCGGCGCCGTGGGATCGGATGAAAGAGAGTACCAAGCCCCGGGGCGATCAGTAAGAGCGGGCAGCGGCTGAGACGGGAGGGCTCCAGAAACAATCCGGCTGCCCAGACAATACACACGTGACGTCGCGAAAATAACAAAAGACAGGGACAAGACTCTTGATACTCTGTAGATTAGGAGGAGGAGGAAACAATACACGATGCAATAACGTGTGTCTGTGGGAAGTGGGAGGGGATGGAGGAGAAGGGGACGAGGCGGCGGAGGCGGAGGCAGCGGGCGAGGCAAAAGCACAAGGACAACCTGAAGACAAAGGCAGGAATAGCAGCAAAGCAAGGCCAGGAAAATGACGGGGTCCTAGGAATGGGCCCTGGGATCTGGAAAACGGGGGACGGACGGAGAACGGGAAACGGAGGGCCACGGGGGCGTGGGCCGTAAACCGAGAAGGGTGTGGGTCCTTGAGAAGAAAAGCGTCCAAGGCTAGAAGCTCGAGGGGGAACGGTCGGCCGCTACCCGCACCGCGAAAGAAACAACACTACGGGGGGGTTACTACGGGGCCTTCGGAGGACGGAGTTTTAGGGGGCCGTAGGCCAAGATGAAGAGCCCCGTAGTGGCCGTCAAACGCGGGCGGGCTTTTGTTGGTGCTTATGTACCTGACGCGGGACGCGCTCAACGAGATCAACAGTCCACGATTGATAGTTCCATGCCAAGCACGGCCTCCTCTCAGCTTCACCGATGATCTCATAGAGCCCATCACCCATCAGGCATTTCATCTATTGGATGTTTTGGCACGTCCGCAAGGCCAGCAGGGTTAAGGGGGTGACGCCGACGTGCGACAAAGGATGAGGTGGGAGCAAAAGAATTGACGCCGCTCTTTGTTGGTGAGCTAAAAAGGGGCTCCGTTCTAAAACGTGACCACGGAGGTACGTACTGGACCTGCTGAGCCAGCCCGCCAGGCACCCAAGGTCACACCGTCCGGCACTCAAAACGTTGTCGCGGAGGGGGGCAGAGTGAGCTTCATCGGAAAGAAATAGTAGTATAAGCAAGTCAGTAAATAGAAACGGATAATAGGCATCTTGCTGACATCATTGCAAAACTATTCAGAGATGCGACATGGACATCCGGTTGAAACATTGGAACAAGAATAAAGCTCAAGACAAGCAGATAGGATCTCGGTATGGGTATATGTACCAAGGCGTCGGTAACGTCGGGCATGCAGTTAGGATGGCCTCGCCTCCCATTCTGGTCCCTTCTCCGGGCGATCTATTCTGTCACCTCAATCAAGTGCGCTTTTGGGGGGGGGGTTATTCACCCGGCTTCATAGTGCCGTGAGAGCAGTTCCAAAACGTTGCCCATGTCGAATGAGTTCGGGGTCACACTTTTCTTTCTTTTTCCCAGCCCGCACCGCCCGAGTCCCCCGGACTCGCACTGCAAGACCTGAGCAGCCAACCACGGAGGTACCTCGCTGATGTTGATGCTGAGCGCTTCCGTGCAGGTCAGAGTGGGGTCGCTACTCTCCTCTCCTCTTCGGCAGTCTGGGCTGGGGCTGGTTTGCCCGCCGGGCGGCGCGCATCGACAAGCAAACACACCTCGTCTTTGTTCTCTGCGGATAACCTCCAAAGCAGAGGGCGGCTTGCATGATGCAGAGCAAGCCCAAACTCACCACAGCAAACATCAGGAGCACATATGAAGCGCCTTCTTTGCCCATTCCCGTGGCAAGTTGAAGATTAAGGTATCTCTCCCCGTACTGTACCTAAAATGGATGAGCGACCTCCGAGGTCCGAAGTGGCGGGGGCGGCAGGATGTGGCGGTGCCCTCTCCTCCGCCCCGGAGGCACAGAGGAGGACGCGTAAACGCCTGCTACGTCGTCGTTTCCGTCTGCGACAATGATCTTGCAGAGCCTCTGTAGCCAAGGCCAGCAGAAGCTCACTCGTCGCTGTGCTACCGCCCACACGAGATGACCTCTTGGTAAAGGGTTGCCATAGGATCGTGCCAAGCCCATGGCACAAGTTGCCGTGCCGCCCTCGGCTTACCTTGGCCTCCGTTAGCTCGGGTCGGGGTAAACCTCAGCCCAGCTCCCCCGGAGCCTCAATATCCCACCACGATATCTCATTGCGCCCTCTAGCCCTCTCATGCCGGCATATCATATTGGTGGTTGTCAATTGCAGTCTACGACCCGTGCCGCAGTGATCTTCACGGCTTCCGGTCCGGAAGTGGACGAGATTCGTGGATCCAAGTCAGGCCCGGAGCTGTCGGGGCTCGCCGCGTGCTTCTCCTCACTCTCCGCCGCCTCCATCTTTATTCTGTTCCTCCAGGAACAAACAGCCCGCCCGATCGGGCCGTTGACAAGCGGTTGAGTCATGTCCAATCGTATCCACGCGGGTGGTCACCACTTCGAAAATAAGATCTCCCCCCCGAACATCAGCCAGAGCTTGGGCGAGCGATATAAATCACCTCATATCCCGAGGCCGGCGCCACCTGTCACACGCAGCCACACTTCCCGTTACCCAGCGTCCGGATAGAGTGAGTGCCGTCCACGACATTGCAATGCAGGGCGCTCTTCTCAGAAAACACGAGCATGGCATAGCATGTGGTCGAACATGGTCCAGGTCGTCTTGAGCTGCATCCACTACCCCCCATCGGCGCCATCTCTCACACGCGCGCCACGCCAATGTCCACCGCGAGTTACGGTTCGCCAGCTTAAAAAGAGTCCTCATGTCCCTCATACGTCCACCCTCTCACATTGCAATTCCGCGCACCCTCTGCACCGGCCGACCATGCTGCCACTCGCAGACGCCTCCTAGTAATGATGCTCAGAAGAGACGCTTCCCCGGCACAGGACTTGCGGTGGGGCCGCTCCCGAATAAGCACAGTGTGAACTCTTCCCACGGCGACACCGTGCCGTCCGTTCCAATATCCGGCCCCGTAAACAGATTTGAGTTTCTCAACATTTGGTGATGAAGAACAGTCAGAATCCACCACGACTTGTTTGCAAACGAGAACTTTATGTGTTACACTTTGCTCAATGCAGTCTGGCGCGCAAGTTTGAACCGATTCTGCATCAATCGCACACTTACGTTAACGACGGTGTTCTGTTGAAAGGCTCTGGCAGGCCAAATACCAAAACGGTACCCACCTCCGTCTAAGCTGCGGAGGCGGCCGGCGAAGTGTAGACAAGGGGCGGGGAAGAGAACAAGAATCCGCAGAGTTAGTTGCCGTGGCCGCTTTTACTGTCCCGCTAACCGATAGGTACGTGCCGATATTTACAAGATGTATATCACGTGACTGTGAAGCAAGTGACCGTAACATACGGCATACGGGATTGCCTCCTCCCGATTCTTTTACACCGCATGCAGTGACGGACCGCCAGATCATTTACACGAACAGCTAGCTACAAGAAAGTCGAAGGCTGTGTGAAAGCCAACTTGGCATATCAGCATACCACGTCCCCGAGTTTTGAAAGGCCCCCATCATCTGGAGTTCGTATCAATTGCCATGAAATCGTAATACATCGTATCATCAGCACAATGTATATCTTTTTTCTTCCTCTATGCCGTCATATCAAAACGACTCCGTCTATGCCTTGTCCTCTCGCACTGGAAGAGCCTTCTCCTTCTTTCCGGCGTCCTTCTTATCCGTCCTCTCGGACTTCTCGGGGGCTTCCTTGACAAAAGGCAGGAATTCGGGCTCTCCAGGAATGTACTTTCGGAGCACCTCAGGAACCACCATTCCCTCCTCAGTCTGATAGTTCTCGAGAATGCAGCACAGCGTTCGCTCAGTCGCGCACAGCGTCTGATATCACCCAAGTCAGTACACAAGTCTTCATCATGACCAGTTGTGGTATTTCTTCGGCTTACCGCGTTCAAAGCATGGACATATTCCTTCTTGCCGCCTCCCACAATCTGCTTGCCCTTCTTGGAACCGTGGCGGATCTCAAGCTCTCGTGTCTGGTAGTCAGTGCAGTTGGAGCACGAAACCAGCTCCTTGTACTCGGACTGGAAGGGGAACCAAGCCTCCAGATCGTACTTCTTGGCAGCGGCGTTGTTGAGCGCACCAGTGACAATGCCCACCACCTGGTAGGGGAGTCCCAGTGACTTGTAGAACTCCTCCGAGTTGGCCATCATCGAATCGAACTGGTCCCAGCTGTCATCAGGGCCGCAGAGCACAAACTGCTCCACCTTTTCGAACTGGTGTACACGGAACACGCCCCAGGCATCGCGGCCGTGGCTGCCAGCCTCCTTTCGGAAGCAAGTGCTGTATCCGGCATATTTGATCGGAAGCTCGGAGGGCTGGATCCATTCTTCGGCGTGGAGGGCAGAGAGAGGCTGCTCGCTGGTGGCGATCAGATAACGATCGGAGTCGGAAGGTGTGGGGCCCTCAGAGACGCGGTAGAGCTCTTCGTCAAACTGGGAGAGCTGCGCTGTCTTGGCCATCTGGTCGCGATCGAGCATGAAAGGGGGCTGGTTGGGAGTGTAGCCTGCAACACCAAGCCGTCAGTAACGCGCGCAAATTCCTCTCGTTGAGATCACTTACCCTTGTTGAAGAGGAAAGCTGTGGCATAGTTGACGAGGGCCAGGTTCCTATTAGCATTAGGATGTGTCGTCGTCGTGCTTTGGTTGGCGACCTACAAGAACATGCCGTAGCCGGTCAAGCAGTAGCCTCGATGGCCGACCAGCTTCACGCCTCGAACAGGGTCGTATCCTCCGAGTCGCCAGAGCACTTCGTGATGCGAAAGGGCGGCCTTCTTGGTCTCTTCGAAACCCTCAGGCTTCCAGGTTCTCTCGATGGTGTTGTTGTCCTCATTTTCGCTGACATGGACAGAGTCGTGAACGTAGTTACCAACGAGCTTGGCTTTGACCTTGAGCTCAGAGTTCTTGGCGGCAGCGAGTTCCTCCTGGATCTTCTTCTTCTGTGTCAACTCCTCCTTCTGCTGGAGTAACTCAGTCGCGTCCTCCTTGGCCCTCTTCTTGAGGCCGATCTCCTTTTGGACTCCGTTTATTTGCGTGCCAATCTGCGTAACGCCGTATTGCGCTTTGGAGAGGTTAGTCGGCGTGTAGTAAGTGAGCCATGTACAAGTTTTCTCGTGACTCACTTTTTCGAGCATCCTGCCAAAGGGCGATAACCTCGTCAACCAGCTCGACAGGGGCATGTCGGCGACGCTGGCTCTCTCTGATCTTCTCGGGGTTTCCACCACGCTCCTCGATAAAATCCTCAATGTCCAACATCTTGGCGGGTTCAAATGGTACGATGCACGCTCAAATCTTAGTTGGGCCAAGTGGTGGATTTTTCGTCGCGGTTGATAGCCAAAGAAGGAGGGGGAGGGGTAAAAAGCTGGGTCACATGATATGGAGGGGTCCTTTAAGAGGAGATCCTGTCACGTGAGGCCATGCCATGTTCAATATTTCGAAGCCTCAGAGCTCTGTATCTGGGTACTAGGCAGTAACCTAAACCCTGAGTCACTCGCCGAAAGGAAGCGCTCATGTCATTCTAACTCGTCGGCCTGTTTTGTGTTCCCCATCTGCTGCGACTCTCCCTCAAACCCGGGATAACTGACTTCCTCGCCGTTGCGGGTACCGTTTTCGGGGCCGTTAAAGCGGCACTCCTCCGGACCATTAATTATGTGACGCGAAGGAGGACACCAAATTGGAGAAGTGTCATCTGGGGCATGGCTCAAACTTCATCTGGGCCTCTGCTCGATACTCCCTTTCTGCTTCACCCTGTGTTTTTGTGGCTTACCGCCTACGCCCGGTCTTGTTCCTCCTACCCAGGTAACGGCAATGTTTTGTGCCCTTGTCACAGCGTGTCTGACGGTGGAAATGAAGGCGCAACGCCCAGCTTGGAGCACGGCCGTTAGATCCGGGGTGACGTTACACAAGGCTCCGGCGGGGTGCGGACCACCAAACGTAGGCGTTCAAGCTGGAGGAACGTAAGGGGTGAGCTGATCGAGCCCCATGTTGAGGGTCATGCCAGAAGACCGCAGGCCCAATCTCTCTCTGGCATTTCTCTCTTGATTCCGGACGCAACATCGGTACCAAAGTCATCGTCCGACACCATTCTTTAACTGTCTAGGCTTCCTCGGGAAGAGACCTAAACGATAAACCTCATGATGTCCATAGCTTGCAGCAACACTTACCACAGTCGAGTTGGCGCCCAAGACTTGACTCGAGCGTCTCCATGCCCGACCGGGGCCGGATGGCAGGGCCTAATCTACCAGAGTGGGGCTGCGCAGCCGGCGAATGCGGGCTCGGATCTTACCATCTTGCCGTCTCCGTCACTTTGGTCAACGGCCGATTCTGCCCTTCAGAATGCCCCTGAACCTTGCACCGTTTCCTGGCGCCATAAACAGTACGTGTTTTTGGATGCGACGTTCGCGCAATTCAATGGCTTGACAATACCTAGTTACCTATCATGTGCCAATCTCCAAGTTCCCAAGTATAGTTCCATGTCCATAAAGAATGACTTGCTAACATCATATTTTCATAGCACATGACCATCTCTAGATCCATCGAGTTCGGGTAAGTAACATGCCGAGTCGCTGTCCTCTCAATATCAAGTACCAGCAAAACACAAATGAGCAAAGTCAGTATACGCGGGACACGCAAAGCTAGGCCAAACTGTATCATGGTTTCGCTCACAGCTAGAACCCACGTTCAATCATCAAAGACATAACACAGATGAAGTAGGGACTGCAGGTTCCTGCTAGCTCGCAGGATAGGCCTGCAGGATCCGTGGATGTTCCCCATTTCGACAGTCTCCAGTTTGTACAGGGTAGGTTAAACTGATGTCTGGTTGTGTCGCATCGCTTACTGTCAATCTAAATCGGCCTGCTCCCATCTCAATTGAGACTCAAAAATCTAACTCGAATGAGGGCCTTCAACTTTTGAAAGGAAAATGAGACTTGCTGTAGAACTTCTAAGTGTTGTGGTTTTGGGAAGGAGCTGCGCTAAGAAGTCTGATACACTAAGTCAAGGTAGGTAGGCAGGTACGCTTGCAAAATTGTGCTTACACTTCCAGCTTTTATGAAGGCTGCTGCATTTTCTCCATCCTGCAAACATTCCAGGTTGCATCTAAGGTCGCTTTCTTTGGATCCTGTCAACTCTGACCGGCATAATGACTTGGCAATTGATAGCCTGAGCCCGCCCCTTGACAGAAGCTGTGCTTAAGGTCTTCGAGCCTGAAGCGCAGGCCCCTCGGTAATTGGTCGTCTAGCGAAAAACTAATCTGGCCCCAGAGGTTCAACTTCAAAATGTATTCATCAAACGCAGCCTCAGCTGCCTTGCAAGGCTGATTCAACTATGACGGCTTGAAAGCGTTGCAGAGAGGCGCAGGGATGAGGCGCAACCGCAAACTGGACGACCTAAACCATCGCGCCAAACTTGTTCGAGAGAAGGACAGGGGTACAAGCAGCAGCTGAACCCAGGATCTGCAGCGTCCACCCCGCCGCCCCCAATGGACATGGCGGTCGCACCAGGATAAAGTCATGGGTTGAGCTGACGGGCAGTATTTCTAAGCAAGACTCGACTGCCCGAGTTCTTCGTTTCACCATCTTTTGGCAATTGTTGGACGCCCCGAGATTCTATCATGATGGGTATTGGGCGTCGTCGCGAGGACACCTCCTCGTCGACCGGCGATAGCGTGGTAAGCGGCAGAGACGGAGATATCCCGCCGAGACGTGCTGACAGAAAACAAATCAAGGCGCTGAGTCAAGACGATGAGCCGCAGATTGATTACATTCTCAAGGAGATGTATGTTCCTCCTGCGCAGGAATCCACCTCGACTGACCAACAAGAGATTGTAGAGTAAGTCAGGACCTGATAGGCAATTTGGTACAACCCTGGGGCTAATCACTCATCAGCCTCGTCTTTGTACACGGTCTGGGAGGCAATCTGAGGACAACCTGGAAACAAGTGGGCACAACAGAGCCATGGTTCACCAAACCCGAGTTCCTTGGCCGACTCCAAGGCTCGGTCCGCGTACTCTCATTTGGCTACAATGCTAATCGATTCGGTGATGTCGCCAATACCCGAATCATTCATCATGCGAATGACCTGCTAAGGAACCTGGTCTTGAAACGGCTCGACAACCCAGTATGTAGGGTTGCCGTGTCTTTGGGTGACTCTTGGTAACCACCCTTCAACAGGACCGCCCTCTTATCTTCATCACACACAGTCTTGGTGGGCTTGTAGTGAAGCGTGTAAGCGTCTCGGGTTCTTGTGAACTAAGAAATTAACTGACGAGTCTAGGCGATACTGCTCTGCGCAACAAACGATGACTGGAGGGCCATCAAGCAGTCAACAAAAGCCATTATCTTTATGGGCACTCCGCACATGGGATCTGAAAAGGCGGAAGATCTCGTTGTGGTGCAGAAGCTGGCATCTCTCATGAAGTTCCAGGCCCCCATCGCGACAAACCTCACAAAGGAGCTGCGCATCTTTTCAACCGCAGTTCAGGATATCAATATGGAGTTTACGATTGATGTACATCGATCAATCAAGCTCCTTTGCTGCTACGAGTCGCATCCGCAGCGCCTGCCCAACGGCACCAAGGAAATTGTAAGTAGTCGTTACTGGTCCCTATCAGGACAGACGTTTACTCAATCAGATTGTTCCACAATGGTCAGCAGTCCTTCAAGGTGTAGCCAACATTGATCTCAACTGCACACACTCTGCGCTCTCCAAGTTTAGCTCGCCTACCGAGCCAAGGTTCGAAATCTTCTGGGGCGAGGTTCATAGGCTGGTGAAACTGGCGACAGAGTCTCCCATAAAACCTATCAAGAAGACCCCAACTTGGACAGACGAAGAGGTTTCTCAGTAAGAATCTCTTGGCTGAATTGTCGTTGACATACTGATCTGCGCAGGCCAACGCCCCCTCGACAGCGAGAGGCCGCTCTACCCAAGCGGCGGCATGAAGTGTCTCAGAAGGGTCTCAAACCATCTAGGGCTTCAATCATTCGGTCGAGTGCCAACGAGATTCTAAAAGAGGTTCGAAGCCGCATGCCTTTAGAGGCCCCTGCGCAACACGAGACTACTGTATCCCAACTGCAGCCCCGTGATCAGCTTGAGAAGCTTGGCATGTTTGTACTCGCACTCTTGGATGGCTGTAGAAGCTGACTGTCTAAAGATCCCAGAGAGCTTGGCGATTTCCTCCGTCAACTACGACCAATAACTCCAGAGAACAAAGGCCTTGACCGCGAACAACCCCATTGGCAGACCTGCTCGTGGATTCTGGATGACCCGACATTTGCTGACTGGAAAGAAAGCGAGGAAGGTGGCCTTCTCTTCATTACCGGCAGCCCAGGCTGCGGCAAGTCGAACCTGGCAAAGTACATCCAAGGTGTTATGGAGAAGCCAACTAGCGAAGATGCAGACGAGAAGCTGGTTGTATCGTTTTACTGTGATAGCTTGGAGAGCTCCCGCCAGAACCCACCCATCCTGGACTTGGTTATCAATTCTCTGCTTGGAAAACAAAGAAGCATATCCCAGGCGGTTAGCAAGAAGCTGCACTCGCTTTTGGAGGCCCTTTTACCAGATCGACAAAAGATACGGTCAGTACCCGAGGCTGAGAGCGGAGTTCGATTTGTCCATTTGATGGAGATTGTCCAATGCCTAATGATGGATGAGAATGGAATCCCGGCCTGTTTGGTTATCGATGGATTAGACCAGTGCGAGGATGACTTCATCTTACGGCTACTTCGTGGCCTGGACACGATATTTCGCCGCCAGGGGTCATCCACCACTCTCAAAGTGGTCATTACATCACGCATGGCCGACCCCATTCGAGGTTTCGCCCTAGCAAACTCCCATATCGAGATTACGCCCGAGTTGGTCGTGGGCGACATTCAACGGGTGGTAGATGAGGAAGTTGACCGCATTATCATGAGCCGGCAGATAGCCACTATCGGGCGGGGTTCCGTTTCCGCTGTCATTGTCGAGAGATCTAACGGTAGCTTCCTCTTTGCCTCATCGGTGCTCAAAGAGCTCTGGCACATCAAAGACACGGGTGCGAACTCAGTATTCACACTTGTTACGAGCTGCCCTTCCACCATGGAGGCGATCTACCAGCAGGATATGGACCGTCTACAGGCAGAACGTCCCGATCTATTCGCCTTGATTCGGATTCTTTGCATCGCTCGGCGGGCACTGCGTGTTTCAGAGGCAAGAGACGTGCTCCGCGTGCTGAATCCAGAAGTCACAAGAAACTACGATCTGAACGGGGACTTGACGCGAACGTGTCAAAGACTCGTCAAATTTGGCGGCGAGAATACCCTTGAGCTTCTCCATCAGACTTTGTACGACTTCATCATCAAGACATATGATGTCAGCCTTATACACAAGTCTTTTGCCGAGACTTGTCTTGACTATCTGTCGAGTATTGACTGGGAAAGCTGGGAGGATTTGAGATCCTGGGACAGCAGAGATTTGATCGCCTCACGGAACCCGTTCCTAAGCTACGCCTCGCCTTGGATGGGCTACCATTGGAGGTGTGCTGGCTCTGCAGGGTGTAGCAAGGCATGGGACCTTTGGGACTTCATCTGCTCTCCTGCCGGAGAAAAATGGCAGGAATCAGTCATTCCATACCCTATTGCAAGTCCCCGAAGCATATCCCCAACACAATCATTGCTATCGTTCCGGGGCAGACGGCGCTCCAGAAGTAGCTCAAGACAAAGGAGCAGAACTCGTTCCCAATCAATGTCACGATCACCATCAGCCGCGGTGTCAGAGCCAAGTTTGGCAGACCGCGACCGATGGAACCAAGCTGGCCCATCTGCCTTGGTCAAGCTCGATAACGAAAGCAATCAGGGAACCTCACGGAATGTCAGTTCGACGAGATCTATTGGAAGGTCCATATCACCACGGAGACCACAGGACCGGACACCCAAGCCTCCATTGGTGCTGCTAGCTCAATGGGATGTCGATGGTATTATCAAGGAGCTGTTCTTCGAGGCTTTCGAGTCCTCCCCCAGGCAAGTGATGCACAAGTTACTCAGCCTGATACCCTATGTGCCATACGAGTCCATCCGGAACAGCCAAGCGGAGTTTAGGGCGATGATAAATCACGTTTGGGATGGCACCACGGCGATTCACTATGCCGCTGCCCAGTCTGGAAGAGTATTGGAGTTGCTGCTACCATTCGCGGAGGACATTGATTTGCCGGATGAAGACGGAGCGACGTTCCTGATCTTGGCTGCAGCGAGCGGTGAGATTACAGGAGTGAGGGCACTTCTGAACGCTGGCGCTGAGGTGGATGCTGTCGACATCTCGAACCAAACAGCCCTATACTCGGCTCTTCACGCCAACTCGGCAGAAGTTGTCAGAGAACTTCTCGAACACGGCGCCGACCCAGATATTCCCGCCAGCTCAGGACATTCACCGTTGGAAGCTACCATTGGAAGGGACCACGTGGAGTTTGCGACCATCCTACTGGAGTACTCCCCAGATCTAAATGCTCCGATGACTAGTGGGCAACCACCTGCTTTTCTGGCCTGTAGATTGGGCAGCACAGACTTACTTGAGGTTTTGATACCGCACATCGACGTGGATCAGCTTTGGAACAGTGAGCGCTTGATTCACAGAGCATGTTGGAGTGGATGGGACAACATCGTCAAAAAGCTCATAAGCATGCGTGCTAATCTGAATGACCCGCCCCTGGACACTCCAAGAGCAACGCCCGTTGCACTCGCGGCCGAAAACAACCATGTGTCGATTCTACGGGCATTGTTGACTGCTGGGGCCGCGGTAGAATGCCCCCTACCTCGGATGAGTGCTCCCCTGCATATCGCCGCCTCGCGAGGCCACATTGAAGTATGCAGGCATCTGATTCGTGCTGGATGCGACGTCAATGCCGAGAGTGAAGATAGCCGAACGGCCCTATATTTGGCAGCGGACCTGGGGCGCGAGGACGTCGTCGAGCTTCTCGTCTCCCATGGAGCTGATCCCAACAAACCTGATTATGAACCGCCTCTTCATATCGCTGTGGACTGGGGGAATCATAGCATGGTTCAGACCATCTTGTCTGGGCGGTCATTCCCTCGAATCGATGCCAAGGATGAGTACTACGACACAGCCCTTGGTATTGCCGCTGTTGGTGGGAAACTTGATATCCTCAGCAGCCTCATCCACTACGGCGCAGATCCAAATCTTCGGAGTGGTGGATCAACTTCGAATACGCCTCTTCAACTCGCTGGTAGTTACAGTCGTGAGAGAGTCATGGTGGAGCTTCTGAAACAGGGCGCGGATCCCTACCCGGAGCGCTCAAGAGAAATGAGCCCTTTTCACATTGCATGTGAACGTGGCTTCATCGACGCTATTGAAACCTTTTTTGAAGTTGTTGACAGTGTGGATGAGCTGGTCAACTTCGAATGGGGGTGGTACGGCACTCCTTTACTCCAAGCGGCCTTGGGAGGTCAGCCTGAGGTTGTTCAGCTTCTACTTGACAAGGGCGCCAATCCAAATTACAGACTGCAGTCCAAGATCAACAATGGCAAGACTATCATTCATGCGGCCGCCGAGGGCGGTAATGTCAAGGTCTTGGAAGTCATACTCAACGCGGCTGCGGATGCGGATCTTGAAGTCCGTGACTCCAAACTGCGGACACCGCTCTTCTACGCTTGTACTGAAGGACGTGAAGAGATGGTGGATTATCTGCTTGAAAAGGGGTCATCGACTGATGTGGTTCTTACTACGGGCGCGAACCTCACACCTGGTATCGTCGATGGCAGATCTGTCAAGATCCTCAATCGCGTACTGGAGAAGAACCCCGAGATGGATATTGACAAGCCAGGAAGTGATGGTAAGACACCTCTGTTCTTTGCTGTCAGTCGCGGCTGCGACGAGATTGTCTCGATTCTGCTGGAGCGCGGCGCAGACATCAACAGGCGCTCCAACATCGGAAGCCTTCTTCCTATCTTTGAGGCGATCCATTATAGAGAAGAAAGAACACTGCGCGTTCTCCTCGAAAGCGAAAGCCTCGATCTTACCCAGCTCGATGTGTACGGACGCACTGCGCTACAAGCCGCGCAGCAGGCAGGAAGCCACAGGATGCCCAGCATGATCTTGGCCACTGCCAAAGATTCGACAACGGAGAAGTTGCTGATGGAAAACCGGGACATGTTTGGCTCGAGTGCGCTTGATCAAACTCGTTTTCATGTCAGACATGACGTGCCATTCGAGGATTGTATCGCAGCCATCCGCCGAGATGCACAAGATCTGCTAAACGACTTTGCCCTTCGCGGACCGCGATGGGAGCGACTCGGAAAGTTCTTTCTGCGTCTCTCAGCGTACAGCTTTGCTCAGATTGCTCTGAAGCAGAGCATTGTGGCCATTGAGACGTCGCCTCTATTCCTACAACACCAGGTTCAGTGCCGTCTATGCCTCAATTCCATTGAAACTGTTCGTTATACTTGCACAAGCTGCTGCGACATGGATTTGTGTGTGAAATGCATTGGGAGATACCCAAAGCTAGGTTATCGTATGTGGACGTGTCACTATCACTCTTACTGGCCAGTTCAATTCCCTTGGAGTGAACTTCCCAGAAACGTCTGGCCAAGTAGGGAATCGGATGCGCCTCAGCCACTGCCGCCTCGTCGTCTGTCTCTAATTGAGGAAGAATCAGATGAGGAAGCCAGCGAGTTGGGCATTGTCGACTCAGAAAAAGAGAAGCTCGGTGAAGCTGGCTCTGCCCGGCCTGGAGCAACAGGCCTTGGAGATACCGTCGCAAGGTCCTTGAGTGACACATCGGAGAGTGATACGGTCATGATCGACCACTCGGCGACAGAGCCCAGAGCGAGATCGATTGTCCTCTCCCTTGATGAAAATTTTATCACCAGAAGAGAGCCAAAAGAGCCCGCAGTACCCGAGCAATGGGCAGAACGAACTGAGGATCAACTACGCGAGTTTCTAGACGCAGTTCTCAAAACCTTCACCACAGAAAAGACAGTCGACAGCCTTTGCAAATGGAATTTTGCGGTCGATGACTGGAAATTGGTATATGACCATGGGTTTCAAGTTGGGATAGTCGAGAAATTCCTGCTTCTACGACCTGCGCTTAGCTGGAAACCGCTTGCGCTATACACGGAGGCATACTATTATCTGTCCGGTGTTGCGTATTTATTTGGCCAAGTACCACTCAAGCCCTTCATGAACAAGATCCCGTTCGCTTGGTACCGCCGTCGGGCTTGGAGGAAGAAGAAGAGGTTGGAAAGGTTGATTCACAAGGTCATTGTCCCTGAGATACGGGAGGGAGAGGTCGATTAAGGTAACAATGGTAAGGGAGGGTCTGGCAAGTTTGAGATTATGACATTCTATTACTATCACGTCTGAGATAAGGAGTAAATAGGGAGAAGACAATGGTGTTGATCTGATGATGCCAGCTACCTCGCAACTGGCAACGACCGACAACTCGATGCTATGCTCAGGCTGGCGACCCAATCAAAGCCTCTCATTTGGTTTGAATAGAAGAATGAAAAGAACAATAGGATGGTCGGATCCACTTAACTGCCAGTGCATCATCACCTTGCCCAGTTGTTTACGATCAACAACAACAGAGGAGGCTCTACTCTCTTTTCCCACAACACACTTTCGAGCCTTTCAAACACAGCGCAACATCAAAAGGAACAACTTTCACGACTCTACAAGGCGGCCTGATTTGAAGCCACGGTCGAGTTCGACTGTTGCAATCTTACGCGACACTGAAGTGAACAACCGCTCATGAGGACCTGTTCCTGGGTAAGTGTTGTGAGCGAGCACGACCAAGGTAGAGAAGCTGATCAGCTCAGGACCAGATGAGAAGCCGCTGAACATCCATCGTTCATCATGGAGGCCACGGGCGTAAATCCAGGCTACGAAGGAGATCAAAACAATCGCGATGAAAACCACGTCAACCCTAACGGAGAGCACGATCATCACGATCAAGATCGAAACGGTCCCTCGCAGCCAGGAGAAGAGTCTCTCTCCAATGTTGGCCCTTCAACACTCCCCTGCATCGCCTGCAATGATCGCCTGCAGTACAAAATGCTCCCTTACTGTGTTCCTTGCAACTACGGACGTCGCAACTGGAAGGTTTGCGACTTGTGCAACTTTGCCCTTCCTTGCGTAGAGAACCGAGGCTTCTGCACTTTTTGCATCCCTCCTATGCCACAGTTCAACAACTTGCCCGACGAATGCTGGCAGGCAGCCAGACGGAATACGTTGGAGATCATGGGCTTGAGACGCATGGTTTACTGTGCTGGTTGTGGAACAAAGAGAGCAGTCAACAAGAGCTGCGACATCTGCCCGAGAATCCAGCCTCGCCGGAATCACGCCATGAGCTCGCAGCAAATTCATCAGTCCAACGGGGCATTTCAACTACCTACCAACAGAGGCTAGCAGCCTCAGCAGGTCAACCCTATGCCGCATCTCAACGCTGGGCTTCCGACGGCCCCGGCCAACAATGCTCAACAGCCTCCCCGCCAATACTGGCCTCAGCCGAACCTGACGCTTCAGGAACAGAACGCTGCTATCAACGGGGGACTCAACCCTGGGGACCTGATGCTCACGCCCAGAACAACGCAGCAGCTGAACAACAGCCAGGAGATGAACGCGCTGCGTCCCCAGATGGCTGCTCCACAAATCGTGATCACCGCGCCTCCTACGCAACAGAAAAACGATAACACTACGACAGCGCCAGGCAGCCCTTCGTTCAATACACGCTTGCCCGATACCAAATTTCGAGGCGTGCCGTATATCAACGTGGCCGCCGAAACATATGGCAGGGCGCCCGTAGACCCGATCGACGGTGCGGTTGCAGCTCAGGGCAACCCCAACGTCGAACAGGAAACTCGGAGAGGTGTCAAGCGGAGAGCCAAGTCCGGATTGCAAAATCCGCAGAACTTCATCCTCAGACGGGCACGAGATGGTATGTGGATTCGTGATTTTGCTCCTGGCGTGCGCGAGCGGGTAGCTCGGGAGAAAGCTGACGGTACTTTCTGGCGCAACAATCCTCTCATCCCCCTTCCTAAACGAATGTGCAATGTCCAAGACCCAAGTACCAGGGCTGGGGCGTCTCTCGCCGTGAACAACGGAGACGAGGCCCTGGCGGGGAATGCGAATGGAGCACAGGCGCAGCCTCCCCCTCCCGTAGCTGACGACCAGGCGCAACCTCAGGGAGCATCGCTTGGGAACACGCAGGTCCAGCCTCAGGATGATGATGAAGAAGAAGAAGACGACGAAGAAGTAGAGATGGTAGGGGAGGATGGTGAAGAACTCTTGGGGGACGATGACGATTGGGACTCGGAAGACGAAGAAAGCTTCTTCACACTTATGGCTCTTCTTTGAGCAACAAAGGCTCTCACGTTCGGAAAGTCAGCAGGAATGGCAAGGAAGCATGCTGTCAGTGGACCAAACGGTTTTGGTGCAAATTTGGAGGCAAAGGGACTATGGGACAGACGCCTTTTGCTTTTGCTATACGGAGTTTAGGGAATAACCAGGGATAAGAAGAGTGTGATCTCTGGCTTACGATGGACTCTCAAGATGATTTGAGGGAAGGGCAGCAAAGTCAGGATGGGCACTTTGGTTCAGATCCAGTCACGAACAAGGGGAGAGAAGCCAGATTGCACATGTACAGAGATCAATAACAAATTGCAGTAAAGAAATCAGCGTATCCTAACAGAACTGTGATATCATCCTGTGGCCTAACCAGTACCGTTGATGGCCTTTCCTAAAACTCTGCCTAAGCCTCCAACACACCTAGATTTAGTGATCCTATTTACCACCCGGACCATCTCCATTGTCAGCGTGTTAACCCATCAACACTCCTGGGCAATATCGCCGCTTGGCATAGAAACCGAGTACTCGAGACCCAGCTTGACAGACTTGCCCGGGTTCAAGGAAACTTCCCAGCAGACCTGCCCTCCCTTCTTGAGGGACGCCGTCGCCTTGCCCCATTTCTCATCCTCGTGCGTCTCTCGGCCACGAGCACCAGCCGGCTGCCGCGGTCCCTCGAGGACCAGACCACGAGGGGTCAGGATATCAACCCGCAGCCGGTCATCCTCGGAAACGGGGATCTGGTCCAGAACAAGCACATTGACTGGCTTGCCGGCCGAGATGCGCGTGTTCTGTACCGTGATCGTGCGGACGTACACGGAGCTGTCCTCCTTGCTGAACATGCCGCTCGTGCTTCTGTGGACGCCGGGCTTGGGATACATGACCTTGATGGCCGAGTCAACACCGAGGCTGAGGCTCAAGATCTCGCCCGAGCTGCACCGGGGAATCTTGGCCTGCCCCATGAAGCTGCCGTCCAGGGTCAGGCTAGCAGGACCCCTGAGGAGGGTGAGCTTGCTGTTGTTCCGGAGCTTGGCCTTGAGGTATGCCGCAGGCTGGTACTTGGCCACCACGGTGTGGCTGAAGAAGATATTTGAGAACTGGATGCGGGCCACACGCTGCTTGGAGACGGTGAACTTGGGCACCAGCGTCTTGAGGCCCGGCAGGTCGTAGGTGGTTGTGAAGCCCGTTTCCTCGACGAGAGAGTCCTGGAACTCCAGCGAGGGCTGCACGTCAGACATCAGCATCTCTTCATCTTCAACACCAAAGCCATCCTCCCCGAAACCAGCCCCCATCGGTGGTGGTGGCGGCATCTGCATTTGCTGGGCATGTGGAGGCTTTTCCGAATAATGCATTCTCTGCGGCGAGACCTCTTCTTGCTGCGGCATAGCATGCATTCGGTTGTGACGCGGCGGCACCTGAGACTGAACGGCTTCAGGCGCCGAGCTCTGCTCCTGCCTGGCAGCCATGAGTCGCTTCTTATTCTGCTGCTCGAGAAGCATGAGCTGTATCTGGTAGTCATTCAGATTGTTGGCGCTTGATTCTAGGCTAAACATCTCGCTTCTTGGCATGGAAGCTGGGCCAGTGGCCTGTGCCTTTTTGTCGCGCCAGCTCTTCTGCTGTGAGCGTTCTTGGCGGCTGTTCAAGACGTTGGAATCAAGAGAGCTGTAATTCTTGCTGACCACCTTGATGTGCCATGGCGTAAGTATGGGGATGGAGTCGTCCAGGCTCGACGATGTAGCCTGAGATGTGGACAGCGTGATTTTGCAGTTCTCCCATGTCTCTGACGTGGTGTTGTGGAGGCCAGCATCAAAGCACAAGACGCCTGTGGCCTTGACCGTGGAGAGCTGCAGGTCATAGCTTGGGGTCCAGAATGCCGAGTTTGTGATGTAGGATAGCAGCAAGTCGCATGTAGGGGTTTCTTCATTGTCCGCGGTCTTTTCGGGCGACGGCTTGACAACATCAATATCGCTAGAGAAGGATTCGCGGCGCGAGGATGCCGGGGTGAAAGAAGGGTTCACCTCGAGCTGGATGCGTAGAGTATAACAATACCTTGGCCAGCAACGCGCTCGCTCGTTGCGGATGCGCCTCTTTTCCTTCCTGTGCTCCTGATCTCGTTTGGCTTGCTTCTTTTTCTGCTTTGCCTTGGCCTTCTGGGCCTTAGTTTTGGCTTTGGATGCCTGGGCCTTGAGCTTCTTGTCGAGCTTGCTAAGGCGAGAGTGCTCGGCTGTGGCCTTGTCGAGAGCATGGTTGGTAGCCCGTTCCTGGCGGCTGGCGGCCATGCGCTCAGTGTATGCCTTTTCACGTTCCCGTCCGTAGGTTCCAAGAACTTCACTGATGTTGATGCTCTCTCTTTTGTCGACTGACTTGGAGTAGCTGTCAAGGATTCTGACACGCTCCTCAGCATTGGCGATCTTCTCTTTCGCTTGCTGGAGATCATCCTTGAGTTTGACCAACTCCATCTTGGCTTCCCTCAACCCCGGCTGTTCCGGTTGCTCTTCAGAGCTGTCATTATCGTCTTCATCTTCTTCACTTACGGAGTCATCTGCGTCCGAGTCCGGATAGACTTCGTCAAAGATCTCACGGTTTGGGAGAAACTCGGCACTGATGCCCGTGATGGTAGCAGAGCCACTGCCATCAACCGTTACAGAGTTTTTGTCAGTCGTAGGGCTCAGACCGATGATTGATATCTCATTCGTACCAGGCTGAGATTGTTAGCAAGCTGTGACTGGGAGATGGGTTGCATGAAGCTTACCTCGAGCGGGACGTCCTTGATCTCTCGCTTGATCTGGGCCTGGGTGGGGAAGAGAGTTACAGAGCGGGTACCCAGGTCTCTGACCTTGTATTCCACCTTGTGGGTGACGTCCATGGTGCCAGATGTAGTGGTATAAGAGTAGGACAGCGACGGGAAGTTGGAGGATCACGACCTCGTAAGATTCATGAGACAGGTGCTGGACATCAAGAAGACGGGAAGTCTATGGTATAAGCGGGAGAGAATAAGGTGAGATAAAAGGGAGAAGTGAGAAGAGAAGGACTACCGAGCATGGTAGAGTAAGACACGATGAAGGGGGAAAACGAGATACTTATACTCGTGAGAGGGGAGCCGAGAGTAATTAGGTAAGGTTGTAAGGAAAGAAAGTAGAGATAAGTCACTTGTGATGAGACAAGGCAACGCGCAGATCCTTTGAGCGAATGAATGGCAGTAGAATACAGTTTGGGGACAACCAATACCTCCTCACATTGCACATTCACGTCAGAGGAAGCACCCTGAACGACCAGGTTGATACCAATCGATTTGGTATCAAACGAGAAAAGAAGCAAAAAAGACGTGGTTCGCCTTGGAGGAAGATGCAGCGCTGCCTGGTAAGAACGTAGCTTGGGCAAACACGAACGGCTGCTAAGTGGGTCTAGGACTACACCATGAATCTTAGCCTAAAGTCTGAGGCTACCAGAAACATCTTTGTTCAACAAGTGTTTCGACGGCTTCTCCCAAAGTTGGCAAATCACTGCGCCAGCGATGGAAAATTACCCTGAAACGATGTTCGGCAGCCTAGACTAGTTCCAAGGCCTTTTGAGGATCGAAAATGCACGAGTTGGCGGCAAAGCTGTTAAGCCATGTTCGACAACACCAGAAGCACCTAAAAACAAGGGTCGGTATACCCTGCAGTCAAAGTGCAGCAAGGGGAGCATAGGCTAACGATATTGGTTTGACCGTGGTAGAAAACATTCGAGCTGCATTCCTGCTTTTAAGCTTGGCTGTTGAACATGGCAATCATCTCAACCCAATCACTCACTCTCACTATCCCACATATGCATGTCACGCAAACCTCCAACGAGACAAACTCACCATGTCGGACTATTGCATCGTCGCTTGTCGAGCGACTATTAAACCAAGACGGAATCGCTTGAGCTCTTTGGCCTCGCATCTGTCAATGTGTCCCTATTAGTATGGTCCGCCACAACCGAGCAACTTCACCGTACCGTCAGCAGTACATGGGAATGAGGCGTCGATCTCGGACTCTGATAGCTGGCGACGACCTACACTACGCAGTGAACGGAATCGCTGAGCCTAGTTTTGAGGACCCCGACTTGGATGTGAACCATCACTTTACACGTCCGCCCTTGTCCGAGGAACCGCGCCCTGTACAGCGGGCACACTTTGACCTTGAAGCTCCGCCACCAGTGCTTACTCGGAGACGAAACATCATTGTTGTTCTTTTGTACCAAATACAGCCGCGAGGTAGAACTCTTGGAGCAGAGCGGTGCAGGTTCAACGTCGACCGAGACACCTTGTTCCCACATCTGCCGAGGACCAGACATGCAGTGAGACGAGGCACTCTGGACCTCGAGACCTTTTTCTTGCCGCAGGACATGGAGGCCCATCCTCCAAATATCATCCATCGGGCTCTTGCCTTACTCTTCCGCCACCTTGAAGAGTTCTCGCGGACTGGGTCGTTGGATATGTTTGGAGCCGCTGAGCAACAAATCGCAGGCGCGCCGGTTCGCGCTCATGCGGTGACCCAGTGGGCGGCCATGATGCATGCTCTATGCGTCGTCCTGGACAACGACCGGGGTTTAGCATGCTCGGAAGACCTGCTTTGCCATGTCCTCGACTTTTTCGAACACCTCATCCAAGATGTCCATAATCTACTTGGCTGGGAACAGACAACGATCCTCTTCGAGGCCTTTGCGAGCATTTTTCGCACAAGGCGACGGGACTTGGTGGACCAGGTTCACAGGATCTGGGACAGATTCGACCCCGAGGTTCAGGAACAGCTGTTGCGCGACATGAGGCGTGCCTTGCCGGCTGAGGGCGTCGATGGTATCGCGCACCGCATGTATCGGGCCCTGGGATACTGAGAGCCACCGAAAACCAGCAAAGAGACGAGGATTCACAATCATATCATTCAGCCTCTCGGTTTGTGACATATTGTGGCCCCTCAGTAGCTGGCATCATGTCACTCTATTGCATAAATCCCCAGCCTCATCAATTACCATCCTGGTGTCCCCCACCCCACCTGTCACCCGAACGTCATGGGCTGGCCTCGTTTTAACCAGCCTCTCCACTAGGCCAGCTCAGCAAGCAGCAAAAAGTGGTGGTGAGCCTCGTCCTCTTTTTGCTGCGTTGGGCAGAAACACTCTGCTCTAGCTGAACCCTCCAGCATTTGCTTTGTTTGCTATTCGATTCTTTTACCATTTGTTTATGCCAAGCAAGCCTCACTGAATCAATCATGTCGGATTCTCGCAAATCCAAGTCACCGCTTCGGGCTCTGGATCCTCAGCCCATGCGCAGCCCATCTCCCTCGAGGACTCGAGGACCAGAGAGGACAAAGTCATATCCGGGCCCCGAGTCTCAGCGATACGACACTCAGTCCCAGAAGTATGGACCCGAGCAGCAGTACGGCCCTTCGTCTCAGAAATACGGCCCTGATCCTCAGCAATATGGCTCTCAGTCCTACAAGGCCCAGGACTACACCAGTCAAAGCTACAATCCCCAAAACTACGGCCCCCAGGATTACGGCTCGCAAAACTACTCGTCCCACAACTATAGCCAAGCCTACAATCCCCAGGACTATCCTCCCGTTTCTGGCCCGCAAACAGGCCCTCAGACAGGCCCTGTGGCCGGACCTAGCAATAGCCTTCCCCTGCGGCCCGCATCTGCATCTTATCTTCCCGACCAGGCTGGAGCAATGGCAACAATTCCGAATGCTCAGATGGGGCCCACCGCTACCCCGACTACGCTTCGGGACCTTCAGGCTCTCAAGACCAACTGCCAGTTTGGCCTGCGCGAGTATTTGAGCCTGCAGCGTCAGCGACGGAGTGGCGACTCGGCAATGTCGGCGTACGATCTGGATACGCGCATCCGTGCTCAATCAAATGTGATCTTGAGCGACCTCCGAATCCTTCAAGGCGAGGTGCGCGGTATCGCAAAAGAAGCCGAGAACCACCGCTGGAGAAGGTGGATCATTGGCGGCGCCATGTGAGCTCCTCTTTACCCATCACTTCCAAGCTCATTCTTCTGACACCGATACAGTGCTACCTTTATTCCCTTTATCCGCAGATTCTGGCGTCGGAGCCATGATGACGAGGAGTCACACTCATCAGCTAACGACACAGAGTACGCTTTCCGCAAGTCCAAGGGCCTTCTTGAGCACATAAAGAATGCTGTATTTGGACGAGGCAGATTCGCCAAGCTGGCGTTTCTCGTCTTTGCCGTGCTCTTTGTCTTTTCCAACGAGGTGTCGCTTCGGGTGGCTCGGACCACGCAAAAGCGTCTCAAGAAGCTGTGCGCAAGAATCGAGCACGGGGACTCGGACGTTGACGAGAAGGATATGAAGCTTCTGGACGGCTGGCGATGGAGGGTTCTGCTGTGGTAGGCTTGCGGGTAAAGTTGGCGGCGTCATGAAGGGATGGATCGGATATTGTAGTACGAGGACATGATTGTAACGAAGCCTGGGCGATTGCATTTCTGGTGCTCTTCTTGAAGTTCTGGGTGTTTAGAAAACGATGCCGCATAAATCCAATACATTATTAAAAGTGTCCTCGGTCTGAAATTGTTGTCATGATGCTGTTGTATGGTTGCTGAATTTTAATCTTTTTGGTTGGTGCACCCCACCTACAGTTGTGATCTTGGAGAGTCGCGAGTCCCATACACGATTGCTTCTTCTACAACCTCACTGACTTCATACACATCACCATGGGGGAGAAGCGCAAGGCTACAGAGGAAGCCTCTGGCCAGCCAAAGACCTCCAGCGTCACTGAAGCTCAGCAAGCGGCTTTGGAGGGGCCACCCACCGACGACCTAACTCGAGACCGTCGCTTTGCTGAGCTTTACTCGGAAGCGCCCGACTTCAAGCAGCTGGCGCTACAAGACAAAGACTTTGCTCAGCTGTAAGTTCTCCCTATTTTGACGTCTCAATGAGCAGCTTTCTAACGCGATTGCTTAGGTGGAACCAACACAAGGCCGATTTTTTCAATGATCCAGAATGCGTTAAGCAGCTGACCAGGACGCTCCTCAAGCTGGACTTTGGGTTACAGATTGAACTGCCTGATGACCGCCTATGCCCTCCTGTGAGTCGTTTGCTTCCTACTCATGACGCGACATTCTAACGCGAGCTACTAGGTCACCAACAGGCACAACTACGTGCTGTGGCTTAAAGACCTCTTGGATACGACTTCTTATGAGAAACAAGGTCGTAAGATTGTCGGTTTGGATATCGGCACAGGAGCGAGCTGCATCTATCCTCTTCTAGGCTGCACCCAGCGACAATGGTCCTTTATCGCAACCGGTCAGTTGTCTGAGCTGTCTTCACCGGCTTATCTAACGAGACGCAGATATCGATGCCAAGAGCCTCGAGTTTGCTCGTACAAATGTAGCCCTCAACAAGCTTCAGCACCGAATCAATATTGTTGAGCGAAAACCGACCGATGCCATTATCCCGCTTGATGATATGAACACGGACACAATCGCTTTTACATTGACAAATCCGCCTTTTTACAAATCTGAACAGGAAATGATCGAATCCGCCCAGCAAAAGTCACGCCCGCCCTTTACAGCTTGCACAGGCGCCAAGGTCGAGATGGTCACCGACGGCGGCGAAGTCGCCTTTGTCGATCGCATCCTCCAGGAGTCGCTTGTGCTGCGAGAGCGGGTGCAATGGTACACGGCCATGTTTGGCTTCCTCACAAGCCTGGTCGACTTTGTCGGTAAGCTGCGCGACAACGAAATCGACAACTACGCCGTCACAGAGTTTGTCCAGGGTAACAAGACGCGGCGGTGGGCGGTCGCATGGAGTTTTGGGAGCATGAGACCGGCCCAGGATGTCGCGCGAGGGATCAAGACGGCGGTGTCGAAGAATGTCCTCCCCGAGACTGTGGAGGAAAAAGTCTTTGATATACCTCTACGTGAGGAAGCGGGCGAATTTGCCGAGAGCCTCAAGGCTGAGATTGCAAAGCTCGATTTGATCTCTTGGGAATGGGATAGCGAGCGGTTGGAGGGTACAGGACGGGCAGTGGACAGAGTCTGGGCGCGAGCGTGGCGGAGACGCAAGAAGAGGGAGACAGAAGCCGAGACATACAAGTCAAAGACTGAGGAGCAAAAATGCGTCTTTGCGTTCAGGGTGTTTATCCGGGTGGCCACGGATCAAGTCTCTGTTGGGTGTCGATGGCTGGAAGGCCATGATGCTGTTGCTTTTGAGAGTTTTCGGGGATACTTGAAGAAGACGGCGCAGTCGATATTGAGCTCCAAAGACAAAGAAACACAGGCTTCCAGTTAGCTAAGAGTAGTCGTTATTAGCCATTTAAGGAATGGTTTATTTGGCTCGCTACTGGTTGTCAACGCTCCATCTGTTTTGCTATACCAACTGCTAGCTACAACTGAGACCCTCTTAGTCCCAGCGTTCTCTCCTCGTTATGCATTGGACCTTGTTCTAAAGGTCTCGAGGTCACTCAAAACTCCATCTTTACTCTTTCCCTTCAGCAATGCTTCCAGGATGATGTCCTGCTCCGAATCAGGCGCCATGTTTTCGTTCTTGGGCGGATTGTTATCCAGATTCGTTGGGAAGGGATAGCCTTCCCCTACAGCGGACACAAACATCTTTACTTCGTCGTTCAAGCCCTTTGTCTTGTACAGGGCAGTCAGGGCATCCCAAGTTCTTTCCACCAGCGGCAACGCGTCAATTGTCTCCATCGGCTTGCCAAAGGCACTGCTAATCTGAAGCAGGTTAACCAGACGGTTGATACCCGCCGACTTGTTCTGCCCCGCGGCATGGAAGAGAGCTGGATTGAAGAACAAGCCGTCGCCCTTTTGTAGCGGGAGCGACACATGCTTATCAAGGAAGAAGTTGTTGAACTCTGGAAGACGGTAGGCCATGTATCCGGCGTCGAAAGACTGGCTAAAGGGCAGAAGCCGCGTCGGACCACTCTCCAGGGGCACGTCGACGTGGGCCACGGCGCCCTGGAGAGTCAGGCACTGGCTTGCGACCTGCATGGCCCGAGGATAACCGCCGCAGCGGTCGGCTGACATGAACCCGAGGTGATAGTCGCGATGCGATACTTGTGGCTGGCCGCCTGGACGAACGTTGTTGACCTGAGCTGTGACGCGATATCCAGGGCCAAGCCATGAGCCAAAGATGAGATCCAGGTAAGGGTTGGAGTAGTAGCTCAGAAACGACGCTGGGTCCTCGAGACCGTGTTTGCTGAACGAGTTCCAGATCCGGTCATTCTCGCCAGCGCCGGCAAAGTGATCGCCTGCGGTTTTGGTGCCCTGATTCTCCTTCTGGATGATGCTGGCATATGCTGCCGTTGCCTTGTCGATTACACCATGATCACGATAGAGGCCTGCAGTGACAAAGACACCAGGGCCGTGTAGAAGGACACGGTACCACTCATCCTGCAGCTCGAGCTTATGTTCCTCCGTCAAGCTTGAATAGTTTGGAAGGTCATATATGGGGATATTCTCCTTGACGTCCGTAGCAAGAGGGTAATGCTCCTTGGTAGCCCTCTGCGAGCACAGTGTCTTGAAAGCATCTAATGACGGCGGCGGCGACAGTTTGAACAGTCGTGCCTGTCCCTGCGCTGCAAGAAGACCATTGATATTTGGCCTATGAGTTCCAATGGTGGCCATGCTGGGCGATTTGGTCGCGGTATGGTAGTTGTAAGTTGGGGGTTGTCTTTGAGATGGAATTCCGAGGCTGTTGTACACTTCGTGGCGGGGCAATGACGGAATTCTATCCGAACGAGGCGTGTGGTTCTGGTGGCCATTGTGATTCAATCTTGCTTTTCGGGGTAATTCTGGAAGGAGATTGGATGAAGAGAGATTGAGAACGGTGTTCACACCGAGTACTCAAAAGGTGATGGTCAATCGTGAGATCGATATATAGGAAACTGATGTTCTTGTAGCACTTTGAACTCGGGGTCTCCACAGTTGACGTATAAATAAAAGCCAAATCAGTAAATGAGTAAATGGTCCTTATTTTGAGCTGACTGGCCCAGGTCTGAACAAAGATTGAGACTGTGGCTGGTGAATGCAGATCAGTAAAACTACAGTGCCAGATTCTGTTCGATCAGCATGTAATAAAAAACTGCTGCGGGAACATGCGGATGAAGAAAGGTAGCGCAAGTTGTCTTTAAGTTTTGGAATACTGTTGGTTAAGGTATTCCAACCAACTTGCATGAAACGCAGACTACTAGTAGCATTCAACATCTGAGATCAAGTTAGCTGATTGTACTGCGTGAATATACGAGTATTCTGAGAAGGCGAAGGATTGGCAATGGTCGATCCGAAACCGTTGACATGGACATCTCACTTTGTTGTAATCAACCACAGGATGAGCGGATTAACTTTTTACTTTTATGTATTTTGTAATCAGTTCTTACTGATCGCGGTCGTTATGCTATTGGGCTTTTGCGCCTCGTCATTATCATTGCTGAATAAACAAATATCCTCATCGCTCCCCGAACTTTTCATCCACCTGCACTCAAAGGTTGAGGTTGCCAATGGTGATGCTCTTGATGTTCTGGTACTCGGCCATGCCGTACAAACTACCCTCCTTGCCGTAACCGCTCTCCTTGACACCACCGAAGGGAGCCTCGGCGGCGCTGATCTTGCCAGTGTTGACACCAACCATACCGACCTGCATCTTGTGGGCAACGCGCATCACGCGGCTGACATCCTTGGAGAAGAAGTATCCGGCAAGACCGAACTCGGTGTCGTTGGCCAAGCGGATGGCATCCTCCTCGGTCTCGAACTCGAAGATGGGAGCCAGGGGGCCAAAGGTCTCGTCCTTGGCAACGGCCATCTCGGTGGTGACTCCTGACAGGACGGTGGGCTGGTGGAAGAAGCCAGGGGAGTCGGGGGTGCTACCGCCAGTCTCGACCTTGGCGCCCTTGGAGGTAGCGTCGGCGACGTGCTCCTTGACCTTGTCGACAGCGGACTTGTTGACGAGGGGACCCTGGGTGGTGGACTTGTCGAGGCCGCTGCCCATCTTGAGGGCGTTGACCTTTTCCACGAGCTTGGCAGTAAAGTCCTTGGCAACGCCCTTCTGGACGTAGAGTCGGTTGGCACTAAAGGGTATCAGTAATGGTAGACCAGAGGTCAGTGGAAAGAAACGTACCAGACACAGGTCTGTCCAGAGCATCGGAACTTGCAGAGCATGGCACCCTCAACAGCGAGGTCAAGGTCGGCATCGTTGAAGACAATGAAGGGAGCGTTGCCGCCCAGCTCCAGGCTCATCTTCTTGAGGGTACCGGTAGCAAGCTTGGCAAGCATCTTGCCGACGCCAGTGGAGCCGGTGAAGGAGATCTTCTTGACCAGAGGGTTGGTGCACAGCTCGGTAGCGGCCTGGCGGTCGCGGGTGGGGAGAACCTGGATGGTCGCGGGAGGGATACCAGCCTCAACGGCGAGCTTGGTGAAGGCGAGGGCCGAGTAGGGAGTCTCCGAAGGGGGCTTGATGACGACGGAGCAGCCGGCGGCCAGGGCGGGGGCGATCTTGCGGGTGATCATGGCGGCGGGGAAGTTCCAGGGAGTGATGATTCCGCAGACACCGACGGGCTCGCGGATGGTCATGAGGGTAGTGTGAGGAGTAGACGAGGGGATGGTGACGCCGTAGGATCGGGTGGCCTCCTCGGCGAACCAGGAGATGAAGTTGGCGGCGTAGACGACCTCGCCTTGGGCCTCGGAGTAGGTCTTGCCGTTCTCGAGGGAGAGAATCTTGGCGACTAGAAGCGACTCGTCAGTTGAAGCTTTTGGCGATAGACTCATTGAAGCTACGTACGGTCCTCCTGGTTGGCGAGGACCAGCTCGTACCACTTCCTCAGAAGGGCACCTCGGCTGGTGCCAGTTGTGCTCTCGAAGAATTTGGTCTGGGCGACATCGGCGCTCTCGATGGCCTTCTTGAAGTCCTCAAGGGCGCAGTTGGCGACCTGGCCGAGGACGGTGGCAGTGGAAGGCTCTGGGATGATGCTGTCAGCTTTTTTGCCCATCGCTGGCATGATGAGATCAATACTAACCAGAGACATCGAACTTGTTGTCCTTGGAAACCCATTGGCCGTCAATGAAGGCATCCTGAATGAACAGGCTAGAATCCTTGAGCTGTAGTCGTGAGAAATCGCTGTTAGCTACCGGGGTTCCCTTGAGTGAGGGGCAGCAAAGAGCTTCATGACTGAGGGGCACTCACGCCGGCGAGGGCCTCCTTGTGGTAGTTCTCTGAAGCCATTGTGTCTGCGTTTGTGAATCAAAGAAATCGCTCAAGTACAGGAAACTTTAATGAGAATGGGAAGAGAAGTGAGAAGAAGTAGGAAAACAGAAAAAAGCGTAGACAGATCCGGCCTACTAAAGCTCCACGAGGAACAACAGATCGCGGCTCGATTTCCACCCCAACAGACGTCACATGGGGGCGCGAGAATTTCGACCCCGCCGGAGAAACGCGCTTTTTGGCCGTCAAAGGCGACTCGGTGCTTCCATTGGAGACCAGTCGCCGCTGAGCATGGCCACCTTTGGCGCATACCTGGAGCCGCCCGAGGTCGGGAGGGGGCAAGGAAAAAGCAGTGCGACCCTACAGTGGGATGTGAGGCCTGGAGATGGCCTCCAATGTGCCTGGAATTGGCCAGATTTGGACATGTTCGGGACTTGAAAACCGCAGACCGGAACCGGAACCGGGCCGGCGCCGTTAAGAGGCCGTCGGCGCCGGAGGCTCCTTGGAGGGGAATGTTTTCGGTTCACCACCCAATGCCGGCTTTTGGTGGCGACGCAAAAGCCGGCATCTGTCGGGAATCGAGGGGTTCATGTGGTTCAGCTGCTGCTTCTGGCCTGGAAGCGAGTACGTACTACGTACGGACATCTGGGGAAAAGTGTGGAGTTGAAATGCTCTTGGATCGCTAGCTTGTCGTCCGTGTGCCCATGAGATCCAGGAACTTGTTACTTGGAGCCTGTAGGCGCATTTCCCTTTGGTGCCATGATGGTAGTCCCCCACATTGAGGTTTGTCAGAAGCATATTGCTCTGGAGACCACTTTCTAGCAAGTTCCTTGCGCTCCAATTGAGTGGGCATAAGGAAGTCTTAATAGGATGTTCTCCAACTCCAGACCCGGGTGTAGACCGGGCCGTGCTAAGAAGCAACGAGTATGTGGGACATGCTCATGTGGCCGGAATATTTGAATGGTCTGTTGACTGAGGCCGTGATCTTATTCACGATGCTAGAAATGTGCAGCCTCATCGCGACAGAAACGAACCTTTCAGTCCAAAGATTATCAATATGGACAACTCAAGAAATGTCTACAGTAATTTGCCTCTTTGATAAGCTGCCTAGCTGAAGCTAAAACCCACTTGCTCCATCTCCCGCCACCATGATGGAGTTTTCAACTCCGACAGATCCCGGCCGGCTCATGCTGGCCTCCCCGCTTCCGCTCGCTGGTGTCGACGTGATAAGCATCTCACTGGGAAAACTAGACAGAGTCCCTTGTTCGCGTCTATATATCCAAGCATACGTCTTCACCTCTCTCATAGGCAATGCCGGAAGAAGCAATGGAACTCGTCGTCACCTTTGGCCGATCAGCTTATTCCAACGCCTCAATCAGGCAAATAGACTCGCAACATGGTCTAGAAGTGAATCATTTGGGCAAAGAATCCGATTTGCACTCCTTTACACACGGTAAGAACAGCGGACAGGTCGCCAAGCACCAGATATCAGTATACTGTCACCTCGAGGCTCAGATTGAGAGGTTAAATCGAGTGAGAGGTTAAATCAACACAAGACCAAACGCCAGAGCAACACCAAGCCATTCAGATAGCCACGAAACGAGTGCAGCCTTAATTCCAAGAGAAGCCGCCATCAGGGCTGATGCTGAGTCTCGATGTGGTTACAAACCTGAGAGGTTAGGCGGAGTGCAGATACCAGCCATCTATGCTGTCATTCTCCCCAAGAATGTCATGTGGGATGGAGAGTTGCGACGGTCCGGACACTGTTTTAGGTTGTTGTTTGCATCATCCCGTGGACAGCGTTGGTCTTCGTATATCTAATGTTTGTTAGGATGGTTTCCCAGACGGCTTGGAGAATTCGTCCAACCCAGTTTGAAACCAAACTCCGTGAATCAACACTTCTTGTCGCAGCTCATAATAACGCGTAACGGCACTTGGCAGCCGTCGGGTAGACGTTTGATGTTGCTAATGCATGTTGCCGTGAAATAGCTGCATGTCGAGCCGTTGCCGTGTTTGATATCAGTCTCTACCCGTCGAGCTTGACGGGAACGAGCATCGGAGTCAACAATATCGTGGAAACTCGTCGATCATGACAAATGTGATTATGATGCTTCATCTTGATTGTAAAGCCAAAGTTGACATGTAAAGTCCTCGATGCTGTCATAGGCAACACTCACAGGTATAAAGCTCCCCTTCGCTCACTTGCCGAAAACTTGATCAACTTTCTCCTCATCCCAACATCTCCCCACTCCTAAACTTACTCCTATCATCCGACCATATGATACTGCGACATTCTCCCCAGCCGCAACACTCAGCATCACTCATTACATGTCCTCATACATCTGTCCAAGCTGTGAGAGAGGAGTTGGATCTCCAGTGATACCGTTCTCTTCTTGTTGAGCGTTGGTATACTACCGAGACAAATCTTCTTTTCCCGATCCCGACGCCAAGGTCTTAAATACCGGGGAGTTACTGGTAACCGTGGCCAATCTTGACTTGAGCAATCCCTCTGTATGCTTCCCTTCTCGATACACCCAGTTGGAAATCCCGCTAACTCTTCACTAGTCCGCGAGAACCTTGATCTTCACTACCTACACGACGTTTGCAACTCGTGTCATGTCTAGAAAAGACAAGTTGTTCCGCGAGCATACTCCTCTTCTCAGAGGCATGGCAACCAAGGCCAAGCCAATGGCCATAGCACAGCAACCCGCGCCAATCGAGATTCAAGAAGCTCCCACAGACCCATCGACAGTGGCCAGCGTGACAACTGAGTACCTCGCTCAGTTTTCTGAAGACCCAAAAGCGTTTTTCGTCTTCCCAAAGCTGGTATCCGTCCGAGATAACGGCCTCCAGGGCATTGGAGATGCTCGACCTTGCGGCACAAGCTCACCATGCCTCTCCCACCCCCGAGGAAGCGCCTCCCTTTGTGATGAAACGACACCCAGCGACAACGTCCTCGGGACCGGTCGAGCCAGAGACCGCGTGGGGGACGTTCGCGGTCGCGATAACCCCAGCTTTGGAATGACCCGCCAACGCACTACTCGCACCGGTCAGTTCCATGTTTTGATGGACGTGGATGGGTACCGTCTTCCAGGTTTCGCACCTGAGACGATGGCAAGAATCGGCCTTGGTACTCAAAGCCTTCTCTCTGGAGCTTCTGGAACAAGCACTCGCCCATCTCGTCTCCTTAGACTCACTCAGATGCCCCATTGCGGCGGCCGTAGCCGCGGAGGCACAGGATTTCTCTCATCCCGTCGCCACCGCTGACCTCCTCACTGAGTGACCCTGGCCTATGTTTGGATACATCGAGCAGGACCAGAAGCAGACTGGACTTCGAATCCAACACATGGTCATCTACGACGTCGATCCCAACTCGGCCAAGTATGAGAATAGACATCCCATAGAGTCAGGGCCAAGAACATGTTTCAGGAGTTCTCGACTCAGAGTAGACGGCTCAACTCGGCCAACTTCCACTCTGTAAAATCTCACTTGATCCTCCTACATCCAACTCTTTGTCTTTTCCACTTTGGCTTCCTCAATCTCACCTCCGCAGGTGTGAGCTCACTCTCTACGCCCAGACCAGCACTGCTATTGACCTCGACAAACGAATCAACTTGTTGAACAGTATTGGCTACGGTAGCCCGACCTCTGCCGACGAAGCCCTAGATCTCGTTCGAGGGCCAACAGACGGCACAGTGCATCCAAGCCGCTGAAGCTATCTCTTCTAAGAGGATAAAAACAGAATTCTGGCTGCCGATACACCCATCAGTGCAGCCGATGCCTTTGCAATATCTTCTCGGACAGCGCGAATGGACCAGCCTCTTTGATGAAGAATGGCTTGAAAAGCTTCTCGTACTTTCTTCTCTCCAGTCTCCCGTTGTCCGCCACCTCGCTGAGCCCCAATACCGTTTCTTCTTCTTCAAACACCACGATAGATATCGATCGAGATGCCTTTCTCCCATCTACCTCAGAGTCATGGGCCTTCTAACTCACCCGCGACAGCCCCCGGGAGGCGTTCCCGGAGACGGCGATGAATAGGGTTAGATGGATGTGCTATGATTCCCCTAAGTACCCTTGGGTGGTCGCCAAGACGATTGACCTTCATCTGAAGGGCGAACGGGTCTTATTCTACGTCAATAATCCCCTGACTGCCACGTAAGTCCTCTATCGCTATAAACGCGGATTCGATTCCTTGGCTTCCTTGACCTCTTCAGTTAGTGACCTGGGTATGTGAGGCCAGTCTTCCCCCGGGAGATGAGGCGTTGCTAATGCTATTCTTCTGTAGCTATGCCCTCTTCAGAAAGACGGCGTCAATTGCGGTATATTTGCCATGGTTGTGGCCGCCGCGCTTATAGAGCAGCGCTCTATTCCAGAGCATATCGACGTCGTCTCCTTGGGCGAGCAACTCCTCGAGGACCTGCAGCAAGCGATCAAAAGACGAAACACGTCAGCATCCAAGCCAAGTTCCCCTATATAATCTCCACAGAACAGCTTGACCTTTTCCGGAAACTGCTTGTCAAAGTCGACGCCTGTGCAGAAACTATTGAGACGGCGAAGAAGAGTGGCCAAATTCCCACTCGTTCGCCCTGCGCAAGGCACCGCTTCCGTCACTCTCGACGGTGGGCATATCAGCGATGAGCGACGAGAGAGATGGGAAACAAAGCCACCGTCTCGTGCAACCGAACGGAGGAACCAACATGGGCATCGCAGGTTGCTGGCGCAATGTTGGCGCGCGGACCTGCTATATATACCCGGAAACGCATTTACAACTCGAACCGCTCAAGCGGCGGAGCGATGAACGTCATTACAGACGCCCTTCGAAGGACAAGGGAGTACAGGAGACAGCCGCGACCTAGCCGAGAGACGCTGGGAGTCTCTTATATAATGAAGCCAATGAAGGCATTGGCCATGGGTATTCTGAGCGGTCTGAGACCCTCAAAACTTCCCAGCCCCTGCATGGCATGGGGCCAACATGGTACGGCCGATGGTGCGGATATCAATGACCATGGAAGCTCCTCGGCCGAGTTTTTGAACTGGTCCCCACGGACGAAATTAGAAACCAGTTGCGAGAGGATTTTGCAACGGCTCGTATATTGGCATTACCGCCGAAGATCTACAGCGAGAACTCTTGAGTCGCCGGTCATACCATGACAGTTGGAAAGGGTCAGTACATCATGGCAGCGTTTTCATGATCTTTTAGCTAACCATTGTTAGCACAACAGAACCTCAAAGAACAGTATCATTACTTGTACAGCGGCAGTGCCACCGCCGTGGGCTCGCACTCCAGTAAGATGAGAGAGGCTGGGGAAATAAAGAGCACAAAATATTCTCGACTTGGGCTCAGACACGACGGACTGGCACTGAGGATACTTCTTTTGTGCATCGAAAGTCTAGACGCTCAGGAGAGAACCAGTACTTCTTCCCGGCTATGAAGAATGGGATGCACGATGAGATGATGCAATCGCCGAGGCTCAAAGATGCCAAATTGACCCAGGATAGAGCCGATGTGGCCTTTGGCTACCAGGCTCTTATCCAAGTTTGCACCTCCGATGGTAAAAACATGGAAGACGTACTCCCTGGCCCGGGCGGTCTCACCAAGTTGGGAGAGCTCGCGGGCGGAACGAACGAGACACCGGATGAAGGAGTTGCACCAAGTATATTCAGCACGGATCGCGATCTTGCTGCCAACGTCGATAGATCCGTCTATATAATCCCTTACAACTATTTTTCTGATGGCAAGATTCGCAAGGCCTTGCACGAGCTACAGGTTCAGGCACCATACGCCGGCCTAAGTCAAAGTGGCATGAGGAGCGACTCCCAACCCGTGAGCCAGTTGGCCTACGAGCCGGCGAATCTTCAGCGCAACCGGGGAGATACCAGACAAAGTACTTGCACCGAGTCTGTCTAACACGCAATGAGAGCCTGTGTTGGCTCTGTTTGGCGGATATACCCACATGATTCTCCTCTTGAGCGGGATCTGCCTCGCGATGACCTCGTCTTTGAACGCGTTGATGTAGGCAAAGTCGAGCAATGTTAAAGTATGCCAAGCAAATAGGCACACGGTTATCAAGCAAGCTGACAAGCAACAAAGCAAGCAGTAGAACAAAGGAACAGCTGCAATCAGGGAAAACAAGGGTCTGTGTTTGGTATAAGGAGGCGACTTTCCCTTCCAGACACTGTCTTCAATCTGTATCCTATCCACACCAGGCTTTGATGACGGCCAGGCTGCTCGCCGTGCCGCTCTGGCCGTTGTCGTTCGCTCAAGAATTGGGAGAAATGAGGAACAAAGAACGATGTGTTCGAGGAGTGGGACTATTTACATTTGGGCGCGAACTGGAAGATATGTAACTGTATATAATATGTACGAAAAGAAAAAGCATCAAAGACATGCCGTTCAACATGGGCCTCCGTGACTAAGGGACGTGACCACTTCATCGCCTATTAGACGTTCTTGCGACACACTTTTGATCTCGTAGACATCTCGGTGTTGTCGTCATGAACGACTTGGGGACTGTTTAAGAAATGCCCTAGTGAACGTCATCCCAGTTTGATGCATGCATCCTCGGCCCTTGGGACACCTCCTCACCATGGCCGCTTTAGTAATTTCTTGTTTTGCTTCAGGCCCGTATCTTCATCTTGTTCTTGACGACTCGACCTCTCTCCAATTGGCAAAAACATGAAGCCCGTGATAGCTTTAGCGCGCCTTGATCTCTTTAGGGTGAGCCGGTTGCAATTGTCTGACTGGTATACTGGGTGTTGATCAAGAGGCTAGATAGAGTGCCTTCACCACCGAGAGTAGGGTTCTGTATTTTAAGCACTCTAGGGCCCTCGATATCTATAGATTTATAGTAATCATATGTTTTGTTGCTGTTTAAAGGGCTTGTTTTGTAGCTGGACTCGGGGCGCCACTCAGAAGGGCGTGTAAGTCGCAACGCAGGTTCAGGTGCATATCAAGGTTTATATATCACGCATCCCCTCATCCCATGGCACGTTAACCTCAACGGCGTAAGCTGGCAAGCAGTGCAAAACAAGAAAACGGTCTTGACTTGGTATAGTCGCATGATATAAGAACCAAAAGACGCAAAAAAAGAATTGATGAGACTGGGACTCGAACCCAGGAGGATTGCTCCACCAGGAAATTGGTGTTAAGGTTAACCTTAACCTGGCGCCATAACCAACTCGGCCATCTCACCAGATGTAATTGGATGACTGCTGGGCTGTCATTACGGAATAAGTCCCAAGCGCGTAGGTGCGGGCAAGATGCCTCTTTGCCGTTGTAGATAGCGCTCTAATGACCCTAAAGAATTTGATGTTCAATCTTAAATGTGTTGGGTGTCTGGTAGGGGATTCCATGTCCTCTTCTTTGCGGTTTTATTCAGGCCATCTATATTTGACGGCAAGTACAACAACCCGAACGGTCACCGTGTCTCTTATGCGGTTGCTTACCCTTCTGGTCCTCCATGACGTCCTCGCAAATGACGTGTGGACTATGCCTCGAGGAAATTGAATGATTGCCAACGCTTGTTCAATCAGGGTTAGCATTCCGTCTTAGAGGTCATCCCCATCAACGGAATTACTTCAACAACCAAAATCTTTGCGCGCCTGCTGACACACAACTTCGCGAGATTGCAGCGGGAGTAATCCATGAAAAGAGTTGATCTCTCAATCGGACTTGGCAGGACCATTTAGAAGGCACTCTCTTCCTTTTCCTGTACTTTTGAGACTTTGACATCGAGGTTGGCCTCTTTTGTGGAGCAGCACACAAGCAGTCGTCTTTCCCTCTGTAGAAGTAGTGGCACTTCCGTCCTCCTACCGATAGCCCGGTAAGCCGCCCGGACCGACTCCACGTCTCCGGCGCCGATAGGCCCCACTTGCCGTCTGCCTCCCGAAAACGACGGGCCGTTCGCGGTGCACTATCCATCCGTTTGACTAGTACGTTACCTGATCTGTAGAGGGCGTCAACAAACAAAATAGAGACGGGAGTAGACTCATCGGTGCTTCTACGGCCAATAGAGATATGAAATGATGGAGAGACTCCGGTTCTCTTCATTCTCCCTCCCCACGACTAATGATACCAACACCGAGCCATCCCCATAGGCCATCCAGCTCCTATCACCGACACGGCATCACCTCCGTCTTTGATACCGAGACTTCACCGTTACCCCAAAAATCCCCAATCGTCCCCAGAGGGATTGGGCTCACTCTCCTCCTTTCCTTATCTTTACCATCCTTGCCCGGCCCCACAGCCAACCTCATCCGTCAACTTCCCTGTCCCTTATCTAGACCGCCCATAGCCTCACACCTCTCCCCCCTTCTGGAAAATAAACGCGGCAACCTTGCTCCTTACACCACCATCTCCCCCGTTGATACAACTTGCATGCACGTTAAATCCTCCCTTTGTACTGCATAACCAACAGCCATTGCCCCTGCTGCACTACGCAAGCGATCTGCATCACCCCGCCTCTAAGCCACAAGCTAAGATCCTGTAAGATAACTTAGG
>JAJODA010000279.1:0-38052 GCA_021730345.1 Fusarium cicatricum | reverse complement strand
TCTCCGCTCGAGTGCCCAACAGCTGCAGATGAATTGATGTTCCACGCGGTCAGGGAATCCATCCATAGCAGTACATATTTCTTTATATCCCGGGACTTTCAAATGCTTCCTTATTACGGCGGTAGGATTGTCAAAGAATCTGGAGCTATTGCCTCCCCCACCGTTGACTATATCTACACATGACGTCGCATATGGGGTTGCAATCTTCACACCAGACAATCTCAAAGCTCTATTCACTGGGATTAGACCTGTTAGATTTCTTTGCCAAAGAATACTGGTTATTTGCGGATAGATCACAGACCATACTGCGCTTGCATCGCTTCCCAGTAATGCTTCCACCCCAATGGAGAAACTCACCAAACTTGAAGTGCCAGACCTCGCTTACAGCACGGTCAAAGACCTCTTACAAGATTGGGTATCCGTCTCAATACCAAGTGAAGATAGTAGGGAAATGAGAATGCCAAGCATCAGGTTCTAAAGGCCACGCTCCGTATTCTTGACATCCAGGAGTGGGAGTCCAATGAAAAGTGACTATAGATTGGATAAGCTTTGGTTATCGCGGTGCAAATGCACAAGCAGCCTCAGGTATGTCGAGCGAGCGCGAGTAAAGCAGCTTGTTGGACTGACTTGCGATATAGCTCCGCGAGCCCAGAAAATGCGAGTGGTGGCAATGGAAGACGTGTGAAAAACTGAAGCAGCCCCTATCACAGGCTGGAAGCACGTATTCGGCATGCCTGCTATTGTTGGGCTTTCCACCCATGTAGTCCCTCTCCTCCTTGCGCGGGTCGTGCGAGATATACAAGACGCTGTCTTTGATCGTGCCAGGCAGGGATATGGTGAAGTTCAGACGAGACTCTGGTATCCTACGTGTCGATATTAGGAAGCGCGTTGCACCGAAATGAGTATTTCCTTCTCTTGTGCGCCCCAAACCAAGCCCCCGGTAGGGTACATAGTATATGGATGTTGCCAAGCGCCCAGTGAGGCATGGCTCAACTGCATAGAGCCCATCCTAGGCGGCAAGACACTGGTCGACATCCTCGAGGACCGTGTCTTAACTTATGCTATATACCATCCCTCCAACGGTCCTGTGTCGTCTGCCTGTAGGCCTTGGTACCATCGAGATAACGCAACAAGATGCCAGAAATGAAAAACCTCCCCATCGTGGAAACGGTTCTCATCTCGCTCTGCCCCATCATTCCAAGTTTTCCTTCCCTGAAGGACACCGGCCGCCACCGTCTCCAATATGCCCGCCTCATATGCTGTGGCATCTACCCCAAGGTTTCTTAGGCTATCGCCTAGAACGGTAACGAAAGAGCCACGGATATGCACATAGTCGAGTGAGCTTCGCTCAAAGGTCCATTTCTAGGTACTGTCGATAATTTGGCGAAAGGGTCAATATCATAATACATGCAGAAGCCCAACACAAATATCCCCACTCTTAATTCATTCACCAACTTTACGACGTTTACCAGTCGGGGATGTCAAAAATACTCACGCGAGGGTCGGTAACAGAGCCATTGAAATTCTTTACCCCCGAAGCTTAGGGTATAACCTGCCTCCGTTACAAGATCCATGACATCCACGCCCTCGCCGCCGTCGTCCAAGCCATATACCGCCAAGTCACCGCCGGGTGTTCGAAGCGTGTCACTTCTGCCTCGAGCCCTAGTGCCGTCTCACCACCTTCCGAGAAGCCGAGGCAGATGGAGACGTTTCCGGCATCGGGGTCCACTTAGCGCAGCAGCGGGGGAACGATCCATCGATGGAAGAATGATTGCAAGGGTTTCAGTTGTATATAGGTACTAGACGTAGATGGCGGCCGCAGCAGGCCTAAAACGAGGCATTGCGGCGCTGGACCACGGGCGGCCGGGCCGACTGGGCTACATCCGGACACCAAGATCTTACCCCTTCTACTTGTGCGCTAGACTTGATCGCGTGCCTCTTGTGGAAGATAAAGACCAGAAGACGGAGGCAAGGTGCTCAAAAAGTCTGGCTGTTGGGACACTACAACGCTAATTTTACAAGAGGTAGTGCCCTGCAGAAAGCTACAAGCAGTGGTTTCCCAAAACGCATGCGAGGTACAAGGAGTTAAGTTCGGGCTACAGTGCTGACGGTCTTTTCTCTGTCATGCCGGCTCTCGACAAGTCCAAGCAAACATGCAGCCTGAAGCGGTCGAATAGAGAGAGACTATACTGAATATCAGCTATTAAGTATTCGATTGAGGTTTGTGTATAGACAATGAGTGGTTTTCAGGACGCCCGTTGAGCTGGAATTTCGTTTCCTCAATACTCTTCGACAGCTCGCTGGTTGCTCAATGTGGGAAGAGGGCCTCAATCAGCGATAACCTCCAAGAGCAACTCGTCGGGAATGAGCAGCTCCGACCTGAAACTTTCATGACACTTTAATCTCTATTTTATCGACTTGAATCATGCCTCAAGAAGAACATCATGTCTATAAAGTTGCATCAGCAGATAAATCTTCTCTACCAGAGCAGTACATATCTATCTCCTGTCTCCAGCTGGCGGTGCGCCGGTGCCCTAGGACTTGGACCGGAAGGGTAGGGCCGTCTCCAACGCGCTACCGGCTGTTCAGTACGATAGGAGAGTCTGGCTGTTTACTTTTGTAAGCCTGAACTGTGGCTTTAGGTCAGTATCTCAACGCTCAAAAATCTATAAGTGAACAGATATCAATAAACAGGACCCGTCAACTACATCCAGCCGGTACCTCCAAGGAGCTTGGTCACGAAGGGTTTGGGTATGACAAAACAATACAGTGAATCCTTGGCCTAAAGATGATAGGTTCAAAAGATGCATGAGGGGAGCCTGTATTTATGTTGGAATGCAATTGTGGTATAGTGTGGTGCATCTGTGTTTGGTGGCTAATGTTCATGGGTTCTCTTCAAAATCTCACAAACGTATCATGCAGAATAACAGCCGTTGTCATTTGTTGTGTCAAAGACACCAAGATGCCGCAATATCTCGCCGTTACCAGAGTTACACATCTCATGGAAAAGGGACACTTGAGCGTCCATCAAGTGACGGATGTATGTTGACCCAAACGCTCTGAAAGACACCGAACAATTTTCTTGGCCCTGTTTGTCCATGGGGAAAGAATGCAGCTAGAAGGCCTGGAATGGCAACTGAGACCCAGCCCTCGGCTTCATAGCCATAGCACCCGCAAGTTGAGGTTGTTGTAGAAACTCAGCAGCCTCACGCTGGGCATCGTCCGGCATCAGCCGAGACAAAGATGTCGTCTCCGGACGCGGCTAATGCAGTAATTTATATCCTTTGACTAGTAGTTAAAAAACTAAATCCCTATTGCCTATGACTGGGCCGCTGTTCTTGTCATCCCTGTGTTTTAACGACCGTAGTCAGGTCCGTGGTGAAGGCTTTACTTCCCACAATAATAGTTTTGGCCAAACAGAAATGAAATATGCCAGATAAATATTTGAAGAGCTTTTCGAGTGGAGTCGCGAATGCTGTGCCGGCTAGGACTAGAGGTCTCACGGAATCTTGAACGCGGACCGGTGGATGACCAATACATAATAGGGAAGCAGTAACGACCCCGACGGACACTTGAATATGTATTCAGAGGGACCTGGTAGCGCTGGAGCTTGAAAGCAGTCGGTATCAGAACCCCAAGATGGTGAGTAGACGTGATCGTTTGACCGGAACGAGTGTCAAGAGGATCAATGGAGACAGGTAGTATTGGCGCCATTCATTATCTATATTTATGATGCATTTTGGTTCCGGGGCGTGATAAATGGTTTCAATGCAATGTAAAGAAGAGAGAGACCTATCAAAATTCTGACACTATTCCCCGAGCCTGGCTTCGCATGACAAAGGTTACCGGTGCCAGGGTGGATGAACTGACGTTGTCCGTTCGTCTCGGACGAAGATTGCGGAACTAGAATACCCTCTGCATTTCATACATCAGGCCCAATATAACTCATACGAGGGCTATACTCGACGGAAAAATCCCTTGATCAACAACAAACGAAGCCAGCACCGGCCTCGACATTCCAACGCCCACCTCAACATACCAGTTGTTCTATCAATTCAGTGACAGCGATGCATTCAATGCGTATAGATTCTCAGTATAGCGCCGCTTTATAATTCGATAACGATGGATTTTAGTAAAAGGTCGGCGTTTAATGAAGAAACAGCCACGGCTGAAGCTCGCTTCACAGTTCAAATCAATATAGCTCCAGTAGCTCAGTATCTACGAGTAGTGCGTAGCTCTTGGGTGCCCCCTTGTTGGTTTTAGTCTCTTGATTTGCACCTTGGCCCGAGTTCAACCTTTGCCCGACCTTTGCCAAGGACGGCAATTCATTCAGATATGTACCATAACCCCTTAAACTTAACCCGACAGGTGAACAAGACCCATCAGATTATAGGGACTAAAATGGTTATCATATACACTCTGCCTAATCTAGATACCACATTGAGGATAAAGACAAACAATCCATCCAAGTTCCGACAAACTCAGATATCTCCAGGGAAAGGATGCTACACCTGCCATTGATTCACAAGGAATAGTGTCCTGTCACATCTCCTTTTCCAATCATTTCTATCTTCTATAATACCAACTTAGCCTCCTCTTACCTTACTATCGCGGCATCACGCTCTGCCAACCCATACCGGGTTTAGTCCTCGGCTCCAGGAGCCAGTCATCAGCCAGCTCATCTGCTCTCGGTCTACTATGGCAGTCTCTCTCTATGTAACCCGTAGTGAGTCTCATGATGCCAGTATTTAGCCCGTCCGACTACCACTGGCAGTTCTCAGGCTATCCTCCTTGCGAATCTATACGCCGGTGGCCGGCCGAAGACGGCGAGTGGCAGATCCTCGAAACACCGTAAGCTGCGCTGCAACATGCATGATGCCATATTCTCGTCCACGATAAGATACAGTAGATCATTCTGAACGGCTGAATGAGGCCTTCAGATGTGTGCGGCGCCGTGCGTGGTGAGCCACGCTGATCGTGGGCAGCGAACCCAGATAAACCCTGGAGCTTAGAAGCTAAACTTCACCTCCCTTGAAAGCGATCAGAGTCATTAGACATGGTTCTATATTTCAGGTTGATTTTGGGCTGACTCCTAGACGAATGCGAATGCGGGATTAAAGAGATATGTCAATGTTTTAGTCTTGGAACTTAGGTAGTCAATATTACTACACGACTGCCGTATCGAGGATACAACACTGGGCCACTCGCTTTGTGTATTTTTATACAAGTAATGAACGAGAACTTCTGAAGGAGGTACTCATGACATGCATCCTGATGAGTGAGGGTCTATACAAGAATAGTTTGCAGAGAGTTTTGGTGACTTGCTACATGGGATTCTAAATATTCTAGCATTTTCCCGGCGTGTTAAAGATATGGAAATTGTCAGTGGTGTACATCAGTAGTGGTAACCAGTTATCAATAAACCGTCACCAAGGAACAAAAGTCAGATATATCACCGTGGTGCCCATGTCAAGATGCAATTCGTATGTTTCTCATCAATCTTTGTTAATCGACTCATTCTATCAACTATCCAGCCCATGTCGAAACCCCTCAGCGTTCTCCTCCGTATCAAGGGATATCTTCCACCCTGTTAATATATAATCAGGGTTCAGTTTTAGTGTAATAGCGACGCTGGTGTATCCTTGCAAAGTATCCCTAGGATACAGGCACGAATACAAACCGAGAGTGGCGTCTGAAGCTGACCCAGGTTGGCCGAAGAGTCCGAGCCTCTAGGTAGCTTAACTGACCGCATCGGCGTTGGTAAAGTATCTGGAGCAACAGTAGCGGCGTTGATAGTTTTGGCGGGCTTCCCCTGAAGAGCCTTTGTCTCTTCAACATGTCTAACCTTGACGCGGGCAGCTTCCAGCTCATGATTCGAGTACGGGATGTTCTGGCTCAGGGCGAGAGGTGATAAGTCTCGTCGAGCGCTGTCGTGTTGAGTATTGCGGTGTGTTTGTTGATTCTGGTGTTGGGTTTGCATCTGTGTCTCGAGCCAAAAGTTGAGGGTAAATGCCAAAGTTGATTGGGGAACTGCTGGTTATTCCAGGCGAAAGGCTCTTGCATAATCGAGCCGGCGTCAATCGGTTCCAGTTTATGCTTTCTCGGACTAAAGTTGAGCGGTGAGATAACCAAGACGACGTCTGGTCATGACTTGTTATGGGTACGAAGTTTCTCTGCCAGCTCCGCCCTGATATCTCGCAGGAGTCCGCTGACGTCGGGAGATAGAGTCAAATTGCTTGCGAGTTGTTTGGCAAGTCTGACGTGGAGTTGAGGAGCCGATAGATAGGACTCAGTCAAGAGAGGTAATCTCGAGTAGGCCAGGCGAACCACAGGTCGGGCAATGGGTGATTCCAGAGCCCTTCCGAGTGTCCTCCGTCCTTGATTTGACCAATGTGCGCTCCCACAGTTCATGGAAACCATAAAGAGGGAACGGGTCAAAAGATCTGCAGAATCAGGGATAGATGTTATGTTTGTTCACGGGTTACAGGTGGCGGCGTGTTGAACGGCGTTGTAGCCATCCCGACGCAAGGTTGTTAGGTGGATGATTGGGAGGGGAAGACTTGGTTGACCGAGCCTGGAAAGATCTGGCTCAGCATCAAGGTGACCAGCAGGGTACCTAAGAGTATGATTAGGAGCCATCTGATCGGGAGAGCCAGGTCCCAACATGGCGAGGAAGTGTTTCTTGTAGGTTTAGTGTTGGTTGAGGTCAAGATACTCAGGTTGTGGTGTTGTTGTGACTTGTCCTTGACAGCGGCCTCGGGGGTGCTCTCAGGATGTGACTTGGCTCCCTCGCGGGCCCTAGAAGCGTCGTCACTGGGTGGCCTTGGCAAGAGGGCGGTAAGTGGTGGTCATCTCGTCATTGACATGGCTGTGATCGGGGCGGATGGTCGGGGGGGGATCCAGAACTTTGAGCCTCTGGGCCTGTAATCCACTGCGACCAGGCGTTTATTCGTTTCCTTTCTCGCGTCGAACGTCCCGCCCTATGGAACTTCTTTTCAGTGGGTGTCTCATTGGACAACACCAAAGAGCCAGGAAAGGCGTGGCTGTTTCTCATGATATCTTCTTGAGTTGAGATGGCGGTAGTTGGTTTCCGCCCAGAGCGCGAGACTCCGGCCAGGCGTTATGTCAAGCTTGGTCTGGTGAAGCCAACTTTGTCGACAGCGGGGCTGCAGTCGATGTATAACTCATCATGCAAGCAGTTCTCCATTTTTTGGTATCGAACATGGAAGACATGGCTGGAGAGGACTCTTGAGGTTCAGCCTCATGGGTGAACTTGGTCTGGCGAGTGCCTTCGACACCTTCGTCATCTGGTGTTTATGGTTGCTGGTGAAGTGATGCAGTAGCTAGAGAGCCACCATCCTCGACAAGCTTGGGTCACACGGCGCTTGTTGTTCATCTCCAGGCACTGAACTCCAAACCTCGAAGAAAGGGCAAGGCATACTATGCAGCCGGGGGAGGGCATTCATGGTCGTCGAGGAAAATGCCGGGGAGGCGGGCCTGACAGTTTTGGGTTAGCTATGAGAATTAAGAGATGCATGTGGATAAAGAACATACCACGTTGTCAATGGAAAATGCCATCACATGGTTGTCCTGGTTCTCCGTCACTTTCCCACTGGAAAGCCGGAGACGCAAGACCGCAATGGTAAAGACTCACGTGCTGTGAGAGGGGATTTGGGCTGTCGTTTAGCTGAATCCAGTTGTATGGAAGGGTTGCGGACAGATTTTCTGTCTCGAGCTGTAGTTGTTCCGCTGCAAACCAGGTGGCGTCTTTCGCCGACCTTCCCACCATGGGCCGCGCACCGACAGGTTGGCGGTGAGTTCAGTCGAGCGCAGAGCTCATCAGAGGCACAGAGTAGGCTGCTTATCGAGTGGGTGTGGACCGAAGTTGATAGATTTAGGCCCTCATCACGCGCCTTGTCCAAACTTGATCAGAGTCTGCTTGTTATCTTTATTGAACACAACGACTTGTTGCGCTTTGCCGACTGCTGGGGGCTCCTGTAGGGCGAGAAACGGTTGATAGTGAGTGTTGTGACGAGGTTGATGGTGTTGGAGAGTTGAAAATAAATTGCTTCGATCTCTCGAGAGGGAGGGTTGATCACGGGCGGTGTGGGCTTGTCCGTGTTCACGGGTGAACCGGCAGTAGGAACCGGCAGAGACTCGCCATAGTCCATAAAGACGCCGGCATCCTCGGTGAGCTTGGTCTTGGTGCTTGTTGTTGTGAGGCATCGGGTGTTGGAAACGAGAAAGATCTGGACAAGGACCACGCAGATGAGTTGGCCGAGCCGAGTTGTTCTTGGTTGTCGCAAACGAGGGGCCAAACAGACATTGAGGCTTCACCTAACCCCTTTTCCGGGCAGGACTTGGGAGAGAGGCTAAGTGTTGAAGAGGCCAGGTGTTGAAGAAGCCAGGTGTTGAAGAGGCCAAGAGGCCAAAGGACCAAGGTGAAAGAGGCGAAGAAATTCAACGTTGAAAGGTGAAGAGACAAAGAGCTGAACCCTTCGCTGACGGGCCAGGGCGGCCAGCAGCGAAGGGTTCACCGACGGCGAAGTGTTCAAGAGCCAGTAGAGTAAAGAGCTCAAAGATGAGAGGAAGGTCAAGATGAAGAGGCAGTTAAGCCTGAGGATGATGATGTGTGTCCGGATGAGGAGAGACAGACGTTCCAAGGCCGGAGCAACACGGGTCTTTATACCTGTCCAAGAAGTCTCTGAACGACATGACCAAGTCCAAGAACCCTAATCATTCATCGTCACAAGCAAGTGCGAGACCCAAGAATAGCCAGCTAGACGGATACAGATGAAAGCAATCATCATTCAAGGTAATTAATCTATTCTGCGACGTGATGACGACCTGGCACCAGAAACGGGAAGAAACTGGGAATTGGAAACTGGAAATTGACACGGGACCATACGGAAGAGCAGGTTTAGGGGCGTTGGATGTAGTCTCCCGTGCTCCGCCCTGTCCCGGGGCCCACCGCCGCCCGGCTTCTCCGCTCCGGATTACGGTCAACGGGCCGTGGCATCGTCTCATGCGCGCCTTTCCGTGAATACGAGAGCGTGACGGGTGACGGCGACTCGGTATTTCTGTCAGGGCCCGGCTGCTGCGAGGGCGTTGGAGTCATCAAAAGGAGTAAATGAAGGGGCCATTGTAGGTGCTCGATGTCCTCTGGCGGCAGCGGCTGCTGCTTTTCTCGGCTTCTTGGGCTGGTGATAGTCTGACAGACATGCTCATAGTGACGATCTGAATGGTAGATGAAGGGTTAAAGGTGGAAACTACCGTGAACTACATCTATTCTGAGACATTTCCCTGCGAACAAGTAGCGCCGCACAGTTCTAGCCATACCTAGAGATCAAGAGTAGCTACGGGTCCACATCAAATCATTTTGACCTCCGGCTCTGGTAAGGACTTATAGATGCCACCACAGATGCGATCCAGCCCAAGTTGACGAAAGCATTTCGCGGGAGTTAATCTCCCAGCTCAACTCACGTCATCCCAACACGTTTAGTTTTATATTAAATAGACATCCAGTAGCATTTATTTTAAAAGTAATAAGCTCTTACTGTTGTTGACCGACGTCAAAAATTGGAAATATAAGCCAACATACCCTAAAGTGGACATATGTGGAAGAGAGCAGCAACACCAGCAACATTAGCAGCCTGGATTCTCAAACCAGTAAACTTCTCAACAGCAGATCCTCAGCGTCGATATCATGCGATAGACTTCAATTTCCACTTGAATAGACAGAAACTCAATCTTCCTAAATTATTCTGCCTCATTCCGCGGGGACAAGGTGCCATCTTCTAAATTCTTTATTGAACTGGAGCCTGGCGCACCGGGTCGGTATAAGGTGCAGAGTAAGGGCATTTCAGTTTGAAAGTTACACGCAGCTCGTCAGTAGCTAGCCTAGATATAACGCCTTCTTTTCTCAAGTACGGTAATCCCACGTCCACCGACTTGCAACCTGATGTATATACCTCCTGCCACGCCTAACACGGTGAAGGATAAGGTACCTGAACCGGTTCCTTCCCGCCAGCAGCCTGAGTACCCTCGCAGTTAGTTACTGTGCCTGCAGCACCCGAGCCTGCGCCGATGGTGCTTGTGGATATTCATCAATGGGCCCGTGTAAGTAGCTCTACTAACTGCCTCCATCCGGCCTGCGTAAAGCAGTAACGCCGTCGATTTGATCGACCTCCGCTCCCGTACACATAGATCTGCATGTAGCACTCTTGACGGCTTTGTCAGGATAGAGTGCTGGTAATCTCGGAGGGAGCAGTTATATCGCAAGAAGAGCTGTGCTTTCCCCTCAACCATAACGATGAATTGTATACCGGGGTCTTATCGAACCAATAAGCTAGTCAATTTATAGACTCGTAGGTCATTTCATGAAGCCCGTCTTATCCTCAAACTCCGTGAACCACAGGATGAGGCAATATCAAGCTGCCGAAAGACAAACATAACATAACTTGTTCATTATAATCGTGGAATCCAGTAGGTATCAACGGCTTACTGGCCATCGACAAGGCCCAGGTGTTTGGGAGATAAATGGTCCAGCATGTCCTGACCTACCATCCAGAGCAGCCAAAGGTCACACAAATAATTACCCCGGGGAAATACGGGATCATTGTTTGGTTTCGGTGGTTAAGCTACCAAAAGCTGCCCGAGAAGGTAGCCGAGGAGTTTTCATGATTGAGATACGCAGCAGAAGGGCCTGTCACGCGGGCGTAAAGTAGTAAGTTACAAGGCCCGAGACTCGGTGAAGAAAATTCCCGCAGCAGCCTAACAAGACCAGTAACCACAGCTCCCAGTTGCCTATCACCACACAAGCAAGAATGTACCAGTTTATCAGTACGGCCTATATGTATTCTCGAGGACTGTCATACCAGATAATACCACCTTCGGGCTCCATGGCCCGGACAGTCCTCATAGAATTACGTAACAGGAGAAAGCCAGACGGGACGGCCCGAAGCGCTGAGCTTGAAAATACCCTCAGCTTCGAGCTTAATTAGACCTTAAACGGGGGATCATCCACCATCAAGGGCAGGACAGCATGATCACATAAGATATCCATGAGGCCTTGTTTCAGCTGCGCCCATGTGCCTTCGCCTCGACCAGTCACTAACTCATCCAGTATTTCCTTTTTTCTATTTGCCAGCTTCGGGCCTTCTCGCCGAAGGTTCTGAGTATTGTATTTTGCGCAGCCTCGAGCTGACATAGCTGGTCCGGAATAATTACTTTGAGATGATGACTGAACTCATGGACCCTAGTAGAACCGCAAGCGCTGACCTCTCCCATTCAGTAGCTTGTCGTCAAAGGTGCTAGCGATCTTGTTGGCAACTCTCACCCTATCGGTCTACCCTAGGCTCATTCTAGATGCTGTCTTCTAGGAGACGTCGGGTGTGGTCCTTGGCAAGTGAGAAATGGTACGTGAAAATCTTATCATGGAAACCCTAGTTGAGAAAAATGCTGGTGATAAACGCCAAGAAGAAGAATTCCAGGGCCTCTTGAGTGGAAAAACCCCTCTAGCTGGCACCCAAATCTGGTGAGTCAAGGCGAAAGGGCCCCTCGTTCCAGCGGCAGGTGCCCTATAATTACAGCGAGTAACGCCTGTATCGCCGTTCTTGATACTCCCCTGCCCGGCGTCGGGCTGCTTGCTTGGGCGCCGATACTCAATAACAACGGCGTCTAGTGTATTACTCTTTACACAGTTATCTCCCATGTTAATTACAGAGACAATGAGCTCATTAGTTTTGCACCACGCGGAATACGGAGCCCCAGAGGCGCTGGTGGTCAAGGTTTCTGTGATATCTGCTTTGCCTCCTGGGCCCTCGACCAGCGAAGTGTCCAAATCAGATTGGATTTCTGGCGTAGACTTGGTCCCAAGGTGAAAAACCGCCTCAGTTCTACCAAATTCAACGAGGTACATCATCAGTCACCTTTCAAACAGAACTTGCGGGGTCTTGCGCTGCATGCTTGTCCGCCAAGGGGGTACCTCGTGGCGCCGCAAAATCCCAAAAGACCTCGACAGCCGAGGGCTCGGAACTGTGCATGGTATAGTCAATCAACACGTTTGACTCTACAAACTATGCGCCTTAGTAGGTGGCGTTGGTATACGGACGAGCGTAGATTCGTGTTGTCAAGTGGATAACCCGCAGAGGGCACAGCGCGCATCCGAGGCCTGCTTCTCTCAAGTCACATGGCCCGTGGAAGACGGTACTATGTGATGCAATGCTCAGTAATATAAGATTGATACTTGATGTTGTACGCCTTGTTGCGAGGAAGCTATGAAGTGCAGGCATTCGAGAAGCAGGTTCAATGCATGGGCAGTTAGCTGTACAAAGGTACTCATGGTCCAAATCAACACGAGTCAATGATCCGAGCTCAAACCGATTGCTAATGAGTATATGGAAGGACAACGAAGTCTAGGGCGGGAAGGTCAAGAGTTGAAGCTGTCAAAAACTACGGATGTTGAGAAGGTCATGCACCGAAGCCCCATACGTATCCTCGCCAATATAGCAACCGCGTTAGGTAGCAGAGAACAGCCAGCTGGTCACTTCTAGCCTCGGATATACTGGGCGGTTTTGGATGAATAGGCAAGAAGTGGAGGATGTACTACGGATGATATGGTTAAGGGCTTTGCTGAGGCAGCATGTGTGGAAATTACCAAGCTGGATGTTAAAGACGGCAGTTCTTCTGCCATACTGAGCAAGTAAAGGAGATGTTTGGAGGAGAGAGGCAAAAGGCAATCACTGTTGGAGGGATTCTATGATGCTAGGTCGTGGTGGTTAGTTTAGATTATCAGTCCGTCAGTGCTTTGCGCCATCTTCCGATGCAAGCCTGCAGCCCTCAAGGCCAACTGAGTCGTCATCGGCTGGCCGACCACCTGATAGCTTGAGTTATTGTTGTCAGCGCTGACGAGCAGAAAAGAGCAGGTCTCGTGGAGGTCAAATCGTAGAGGGGACAAAGTGAATAGATGATAGATGCTCGCTGTGTTCCCTGCTACCGAGCAGCCCGCGCAAGACGTTGGTTACAGGGAGTCGGCGTCAACGTTGACAGTGGCATTGGAACTCCACACTCTCAACATCAGGATGTTATCGCTCGGTGCAAGTCACTGCTAACACCATCGACTATCGCATCCTTCTATGCCTCAGCAAGAATACCGCATCCCCCCTCTCTCTCGTCGGTCCCTCGTCCCAGAAAGACACCTCGACAGAAGACAGAACTCTTCTTGCGTCTCCCAGCCCCGCCCCAACGTCAAGTGCAAGACTGGACGATCCGTCAACGCCGCCGTCCCCTGTGGCGCCGCTGGGTGAAGGCGAAGCCCCGCGCGATCCAGACGTCCTGAAGAGTCGCCGCTTCCGCCCGGATCCAGCTGTACGTTGTCTCCCACGTGGGCGTCATGTTGCCAATGGATGGAAAGTGCAGAGGGCTGGACTGTTCGCCGCTACGCCGGACACTGATGAGGGGCCCAGTGCGGCTGGCTTCGCTTGTCGCCGAGTGTAGCTTTGCGCTATTTGATAGAGTCGACGATGAAAGCGCCGCGCTGAGAACGCCATCTCATCTCACGGATACGTACTGTGGCCATGTCGCGTAGGAAAGACGCTACGTTTCGGAGTCAAGAAATATAATCTCTCGTGCGCGACTGTTCGAAATCTCTTGTTTTATTGCTGTAAGAACTTGTTCGATCCGCTCGTTGAGGTCGACTAGATACCCGCACGTCTCTGCAGCTTATCTCTGTAGGAGCCAAGTCTGGAGAGCTCCGGTATACCCTTGCCTCTGCGTCCAAGTGATAGCAGGTTGTGATGTTGAGGATGCCCAAGAGTCTGTATGCGGCTCTGTTCTGCCTCTGCGCGTGAGACTATTAAATTGGCGTTTGGGGCCATTGCGGACGGCAGGGCATCGTAGGTGGTCGGGTCGGGGTAATAAGAATTCTGTTGCCAAGGTCAGAGATAGTAGAAGTGAACCTAGAGAAAGACTCACAAGCAGTCGAGGCGGACTGGAACGTCGAAGATCGTGAGGCCCTAGAATGTTGTACCCCAGGCACCCGCTCCAGACAGCGGGCCAGTCGAGCTGTCTGGAATAGGTTTTGGTCGTCGCCATCACTCTAGGCGGCATGCCATAGGCCGCGCCTCCAGCATATTTGGATCGTCATGGTGAAGAGGTAGTGTCGGGAGGCGCGAGTAAAGAGATGGACTTGGCGTTAGCGGCCGATGTTGACCAGCAGAACTGGATGCCAGACTATTGAGTAAAGCGAGACGACAGGGACTGAGCTTAGCGACTTGTTGATATCAGCCATGGTAGAAGCGAGAATTTATTCGACTAGTTTAAGATACTACTTTTCCGGCACGCAGCCTTTATCCCGTGAGGCGCTGTCTCCCACTGCTTGTAATGGGGATAGAGGGGAGACTCGGGGGTTAATATTGGGTATCGTGACGGCATCGGTATCGGTCGAGTTGTCGTGGAGAGAGTCGCCCTTGTCGGGAAGGCCTGACTGACATCGCTAGAGTGATTCTTGTTGGGCGGTTCTAATAAAGAGGACGACACGCAGGATGGTGGCGATGGCAGTCTCGATCTCGGCCGTTTTATGGAACCGGTTGATGGACTGTAGAGGCGGTCGTGGGGCTGCGCAAGCTGGAGCCAAGGACTAATATTGCAACCATGCGGCAGGCATGGGTACTGCCGATGATGGGAAGATGACAACTGTAGCGATTACAGCCGCGCTTTGGGTGACGACACGTGTGGGGTATCGAGCGACATGAACGTCGCGGTCGCAGATGTCTTGAGGCAATCGGATCTCAACATAAGGTACGGGTCGGGGTCAAGATGACGTTGTTCATCAACTGTTGTCTGTCTAGGCGCTGGGTTCGTATACATAAGACCGAGGTCGATAACGTACAAATTCGCAAGGGGCTCGTCTTGTCGCGGGATGGGTACGCGTTGGATAAGAATAGGACGTTCCGAGGGCGTCGGTTGGGGTTGGGAACGTGCTCCTGGTCTCTCTATTTGCCCACCGGCCAAGAGCCAACGTTGGGGCTTCGGGGGACAAGGGAAGACTCGACATGGCGTGGCTTTGTGGGATGCTCACCGTTAAGCTCTTGGAACTGATTCATTTGAGGTTATGCGGGGTCGAGAGGGCGAGGGGGGAGTAGAGTCGGATACGAGAGCAGGAGGCAGTCAGGGCGGGCTCGTGGCAGTCCCTGTTGGCGGGATAAGCCTCGCCAAGCGCATCTCGAGAGAACTAGAGCTCGAGAGGAAAGGGTTTGTCATCGGGCATATCTGAACCGACAACCCAAGACCGGCATTTTCTCGTACCTTTGTCTTGGAAATGAGGCTGGGGGGACATTCTCGAAGGGAGCCGGGTACCAGGCAATGATTCGAGATAATAAATCACGTCAAGATGAGGCACAGGTGATATCGTATGACCAATACTGCAGACTCCTGTAAGCCTATTTCAGCCCATGGACGGAAAACATGCCCTGGCTCGAGCTATGCGATGATGATCCAAGACAACAAACTGCAGATGAATAGCAAGGGCGAGATGCGAGACTAACGAGAGGATGCCAAACACCCAAGAGACTCCCGCACGCTTGTTTTTCAGCTCACGGTCAGATATGCTTAGAAACCCTGACTGCAGATGACACGAACCTGATGCCTCTGTGATAAGCCAAGCCTGGCAAGTTACCGGTAGTTAGTAAAGCTTTGGCCGAGACACCACTGCCACTGCGCTTCCTTGACTCCCTGTGAGATCCGCTCCTGGGCTCTTGACTACCAGCCAGTTCGCTGCATGTCGCATTTTACGCTCAGGTCAACCGCAAGCGCGCAATATCGCGCCCGTGCGTTTCGGCAATCAAGCTGCTATACACAAGGAGATAAGCGATGATCTGTTACGTAGCATTCAGCCAAGGGAACTCTTTTGGGGCTGTTGCATCTGAGACAACAGAAGTGACGCCACATCTCTGAGCAGACCATGGATCAACTCGGATAACTCACAAGGCTTAGCTGTCTTTCACGTAAGTACGGATGATGATTTTCAATAGCCTAATCAAAGCACAAAGCCGACCTGCTCAAAGTGCTTACAAGTCAAGTTGATATGTCGGTTCTGGAGATAGCCGCCCAACACCAGCCCCTACGCCTAGAACTTCATTCAACAGGCTGCAGCAGCCACCTACGTGCGAGCGAGCGAATCTGCGGTCATTTAAATCTTGCCAAGACTTCAACGGCAGCCCACGACGCCTCACCATTGCCTATGCTCGGCGGTCGGCTTGAGACGGGAGCCGACAAGTGTTGAGGCTCGAGGGCGTCGACGTTTGTCTCACCGTGACTCGTTAGTTACGGCGACAGGGCTGGTAAAGTTGAAGGTTGGGGGAGATGTTTGCTCTCCTCGCCCCCAGGTGTGCAAGTCTCGATCGCTAATATCGTCACTCGGCTGTTGTGCCAATCTTTGCTTCCTTGATGCGAATACGTGCTCGTAGTCACGAAACGACAACTGCCGCGCGCACGTAAGACAATGCCACGGGCCATTGACCGTGGTCCGGAGCTGAGAAGCTATGCAGCAGTGAGCCCGGAGATAAATCCGATCACAGGAGACTACATCCCAATAGACAAGGCCCCGAAGATGGCTCTTCTGTCTGGTCCCGTATTATTTACTTCTCCCTGCATCTATCGAGCTGGCTATACTTTCCTCTCACACTCGCTTGTGACAATGAATGACTGGCGCTCTTGAGCTGGGTACGTTATCAGAGACGTCTTGGAGGTAGAAAGACCTGTGTTGCCCCGGCCTTGCAACGACTGTCTATCTCTATCTTCACACATCTTCTTTCTTACTCTCAGGGCATGATTGTGTCCTCGTCTTGAAATTCCCTTCTTCCTTTGTCTCTCTGTTCCACTGGCTCGGACAGGCTGAGAGGCTGATATGCGGAGAACTTCGTCCGTCAGTCTCTCAGCCTTCTTGACCATTAATCTCTCGATCTTTCATCATCTTGATCTCATGGTCTCTGCAAGTCTTTCATCTTCATCGTCTTCCTCACCTCCCTTCCCATTTTAATCTCTTTCCGCTTTTCAGCTCTTTCTACTCCTCGGCTTTTTTGCCTCAGACTCTTGGCCTCTTCTACCCATTTGCCTCCCTACCTCGTCGCATCTTCAGTACTCGTCACACCGCATACTGGGCAGATACTGAAACACCTTTGTAGCGAGGGAGTGATATGCAGATCAGGCAAGCATCAGAAAGCCCAAGCCTCAACCTCAGGAGTAACACAAGCACTCATAGGTTCTATAACACAACAGTTAGTCTCCGGAACTCCCAAGGGTCAACGAGACCATCCTCCGAGGTGCATCTCAAGCCCTGTACAGCAATTGGATTGGGCGAAGGCTTCACCCGAGACTGATCCCTCGTTTTCGATGGGCAAGAGCATCTCGACACGTCTGCGCGGTCCCACAAACTACTGCACTCCCGATACTTCTTACGTGCTGTCTTGACAAGTACCGAGACTAAATTCACCCGGGATTGCTCATATAATCCTTCAACATATCGGAAAGTATGGTCGGACAGTCTGCGAGCTTCACGGTCTAGTTGGTGACTCCGTCAAGATTTAATTCTACAGTCCCCAGGACGTGCACAGATGTTATGGTAGGGAAGTGCCCCGGTATCAGCGTTGAGTTCAGTGCCGGGGGATGGGCCACAAGCGTCGCTTGGCTCAACCTCCTTGAAGATGGTGGCTCTCCAGTCATCCCATCACTGAACCAGTAAGCGACACATGAGAAAACGAAGACGTTGAGGTGCAGCTCACGAGAATCCCGTCTTCACTGTCCCGGAAGACTCACTGGCCCGCTCTCCCGTTTGATACTAGAGCCCTTTCTAACCGTGTCGTCCGTTCACAACCCAAACAAAAGAGAACTGCTCGCATAACCAGCTGTCGTGCAGACGTGGCCGACCTCAAGAGCAAAAACTTGAACAAACGCCCAGCCACAGTCACGCACTCTGGACGGACATTAAAGAACCACCCAACGCCCAGGTCAACCTGTAGAGAAATCATGAGTAATGGCCAAACTTTTCTTGTTGTGATGGGCCAGCGACGCACGCATGGAGAAGAAGAGTCGGTAAGTGAATAGCTTTAGCATTAGCATGCTTCAGCTATTACAATAGACCTATAATAGCTAAGCTCTGCTATATCCTAGAGCTACTTCCCTACTGACTCTTCTTCTCTATGAATATGTCGCTGGCTGCTATTAGAATAAGAAACTCATCTATGTCATAGAGCCATATTAATCCTCTAGAGGGGTTATAGATATAATGAACGAGCGGAATGTGCCTATCGTCGTCGCGAAGGAACACTCCGACAATTTCTTAAATATGCTTATGCCATTCTGTCATGATACCTTCAACCTCTCCGGAGATACGAGGTGTCTTTTGACGACTCCGCGGACGACAGTAAGAAGACTGTCGTAACGATCGAAAAGAACATTTTTATGCTTTGGAGCCGCGTCTCATCTCTGGGGATAGTGGACGCGAGGCTAAGGACTGGTAAACGCCCGGCCGCAGTCCATCAGGAGCCTAAAGCCCCAACGTCTCAAATTCTTCAGTGATTGCCTACCCGATATCAGCGCAAGGATGACCTTCTTTAATGCTAGTCAATGTCAAAAGAACTTGGCTCAGGGTGTCGCTATACGAATACGGTCCTTAGAGGCGCTCAAGGGTTATTGTATCTATTTACCGCCCTCTGGCCAGTGCTCCCCAAGTGACGGGTTCTAAGGATCCACGAGGCAGTAAGTTTACTTGAAAAACGCACCTCTAGGCTAGGCTGTCGATCCGCCGCCTTGGTCAGCTTCCACTCTGCTCCATCAGCCGGATGAACATGGCGGCAATCTCTCTTGCCATGTCACAGCAATTCCTACGGCCAAGTCTTGATCGTAGCGTTGCCTCTCGAGTCTGTCTTGTGCCCGACACTACCACCGAACGGCGAGTTGATCATGATTGGCGCTCTCTCGCCAGTTCTGACATTGACCTCTTTTGCACCCATCAAACAGCTGGCTGCTGATGGTCATCACTGTGTTAACTACGACGGACCATCTGAAGCTGCTTTCCGTGGCCTTGAAGGTAATGCTTATCAACTATCGCAACTCAATGGTTACTGACCACGCCAAGACCGCGATAGGCTTAGTCTTCCACCCCGCCCGTCCATATCCAACCATGATCCAAAACCAACACTATCAAGAGATCAAACTCGCTACTGAGCACGTTGCTTCTCAAGTCCGCGCTGATTGTCTACAATATAGATTGAAGATTACAGCCGTCAGCCAAACAATCGCCTGCCAGGCCAGACCCTCCAAGCCAAGCACTTCATCCCTGCCGCGATCGTCAACGAGAGCGAACCACAACTCCCCGTGCCACCATCCTACAACAGATAGATAGAGATTGCCAAAACCATAGCTAAGCTTTTAGTCAAGTTATCTAAGTCGCAGGAAGACGAGATTCGTGATGGTGCCACTGGTGTCGTTGTTCTCGCCGGTGCTCTGCTTGAGCAGGCCACGACCTCATCGACAAGGGCATTCACCCTATTCGAACCGCCGACGGAGATAACCAGGCCTGCGACATCGCCATTGCGGAGCTTGCCGAGTTCACGGATAAAATCGAGTTCTCGTGAGACGAGACTGCGAACCTTGTCAATGTTGCGCGGACGAGTCTAGGAAGCAAGATTGTATCCAAGGCGCACGATCAGTTCGCCAACATTGCCGAGTTCATAGATAAAATCGAGTTCTCGCGAGACGAGACCGCCAACCTTGTCAATGTTGCGCGGACGAGTCTAGGAAGCAAGACTGAGTCCAAGGCGCACGATCAGTTCGCCAACATTGCCGGACTCGTGGAAGGCTCTGATCTGCTGGGTCCAAGACCGAAGCCGTGGTGAAAAAGGCATTGCACGTTGCATCCCTGGCCAGAATGATAGACTGCGTCTTCAGACTGAGGGTAAGTCGCCATGGAGTTCCATGTGCCGTCCTGTAGCGAGGACGAGGTGAGCTTAATCAGCGGTGTGAAAAGACCGCCTATAAGAGAATGCATCACCTGTCGTCAAATACAGCTGCCTCGCAGAGTGTCTACGGACGATCAAGAGGCTTACGGATAGTTGCCCTGCTGTAGGCCGGGTCGCGGCTCAGATTCCACCGTGGCCAAGGCACAGACGGCAAAGGTGATGTAGTCATAGTTAATTAACCCTCGACTACGTAAAGCACAGAGGGTCCCCTGGCAGATGGTTTCTTGACTGCGTGCTGCTTGATGCCCTCATCACCCCAGCTCTTGCGGACAAGACACTCGTATCCACCGCACAGAATACCAACTGTGCAACTGATATCTGGGACGTCATTTTCAATCCGCAGCCCCAAGCTTAAGGGGACAACCAAGGCAGCTGAAGTAAACACAGCCGTCATCCTATGTTGAACCCGTGGTGATTTAGATCCAAGGTCTTTTACCCCAATGCCCCTCACCCCTTTGTTGTAACACCTCACCATAGCTGGAACTTGATTCCCATTGTCTTGTTTTCCTCGCCCGTGCTCAATACATCCGGATGCGTAGGTGACCATGGCTAGAACACACCCAAGCTTTGTGACAGATGCGAGAGCCAAAGGGGTGCAGTCTATCCTTCAAATAGCAGTCCCTCCAAATAGCAGTTTGTATTTTCCCTCCTCCTTTCTTGCTGTCCCCAAAGCCTTCCAGCCCACCTTTCTATTCTCAAATAGGCATGACGAGCCTATCTGAGAAAATTCTTCCAGTCCTTTGCTCCAGTCAGTACATGTCTCTCTCGAACCAGCTACCAACTTACCTTGATAGTGTCAAGAATACGTTGTGCCTCCAACGACCCGCCGATATCATCCAGATCTCGACGCCGAACACGCTCCCGGACGAGCTGGCGGAGTGGACGCAACCACTCGGCTGTACTCTCAGGGGTCACGTCGCTATTATTGCCCGACGTGTCGTTCTCTTATCGCTTCATGACTTCCAGCCAGCTCATGATATTAGACCACAGGAGGACGTGACCACCGATGGCCAATATCTGCGTGTCTAGAGCACGGAGTATAAAGTGGATTGTGCCGGGGGGGAAGTAGACGGTCTAGCCGGGCTTGAGCACGATATAGCGTGCTAGGTGCCTAATAGATATCTAATCTTACTCCCACTCCTTAGTCTATTTAGGACTCGCGGCGATCTAACCGAAGCCAAATAATCCCTCTTGAACTATGATAAAGGTCCTAAAGCTATGGCTATCGATATAGGAGCCAGTATAGTAGCCGCCCTTACTTAAGAGTATGAAGTTATCCGGGCTATAGTTGTATTTACCCTTGGATTTCTCGACTAGCCGCTGTATAAGTTGAGAGTTGGCATTGGATAGGAATGGTAGAGGGCGTGTAGGTAATGGGTTCGTTAGATCGAGCATGTTCCAGCGCTCGGTCGAGGGTTGGTTAATTAAGAGTTTGTCGCGGACGTGAAGCATACTCTTGATATCCCAGGAAGCATTCTTCTTGAGCTTTGCGGGGATCCAGACCGTGACTCCTGGTGTACCGCTCTTGAACCATTTGCGGAAGAGGCCTTCGATTGGCCGCTCCCCGGGGCGCCAGTCGACAGGCTGCTGGTTACAAGTGACGGCAATCTTTTGGTCGCGCACAAGCTCTCTGGCTTCCTCTGTGGAACTATAGTGCACGTCAATGGGGCTTTTGCTCGGGTCGATATTGGGAGTAGAGCCGGAAGTAAGGTACGTGACTATCTCTTGTGTCGAGTCAGAGGCCCAAGTCTTTGCCTTTGTCGCGTTCTTGCGACGCCACAGTCTGGCTTCTTGGAGCACCTGGTTGGCCCATTTTTGATCATGTACGGGATCATGGATTGGACGAGCGTCTTCGGTGTGAGACGAGGTGGAATGCCTGTCTGGGTCTAGGTCCAGGTCTTGGTCTTGGTGTGGCTGACACAGGCTCTCGTCGGACAAGGGAGGACTGGGACTAGGAGCATCAGCCGGACCAATGGCAAGCGAGTATAAGAGTCGCCAGCGCTTCCTGTTTCCTCCTTGACCAGGTCATTATCGTCGGTGGGGGCATTAAGATCTTGAATGATTCGGCAAAAGGTGACACTTTCGTTTAGCATCAGATCATAAAAGACTTTGAAGGACTCGCGGGGCCTGCTGCGGTCTTCAAGCAGCTTATAGTGAAGCAAGAGACATAGTGCGTATCGCCTATCATGGTCATCCTTGTCGCAGTACTTGGTGAACAAGGTGTGGAACCTGGCAAAGAGGCTTCTATCGGCCGAATCTACTGCCATGGTCTCATTCGGGCCGACGCCGTTAAATTTGTGTCTATACGATAACCACGTTGTCGTCGAGTCTGTGCATCAGGCTTTGACGAACTCGTTCTGGAGCAACTCGTAGCCGCCGTTGGACGTCCTCAGGTGCCACTATAGGCCCGTAAGTATGATACATGATATCATCACGATCTCGCTGGGTGTTGCTGCAGCTGACGAGGATAAGGTCAATGTCGAGAAGAGCGTTCCAAAGGTGGAGCACGGTAGATTCCTCGATCCGTGCTACACGCTGTTGTTTAGTTTGAGTGGCAAGGTCAGGATTGTGGCGTTCTCGATCATCGAGAGAGTGAAGACTGTGCCTACGATAGCGATAGCAGGCTAGATCCTGGCGGTCATGAAGAATGGAGTTTTGACTCGGCCAAAGACGTGGATCGTGAGAAGGAGGACGTATGTACCTGGACGTCGGAGGAGTCTGTAGTGCTGAAGGTCATAGTTATATCAGTCGCCCAAGGCGTTTTGATCGGGCCGATGAGGTCGAGATATAAGATCAACAAGACTACTGGTAAGTGCGAGCACTCGTAAGAAAGTCCCTAAGTGAACATCACGGCCATATACAACACAGACATCGTGGAGTTTGCCAACTTCTCGGTCCCCAACCCCAATCGTGAGCCAGGGTACTTCTTCTCAGTCTTGGCAATTACGGTTGATGTCGCCGCGTGAAAAGCTGAGCCCATACAGAACCTCGAGGCCCAACTAATAAGGCCGTATCTGTTAACCCCATCGGATGGTAGTTACAGTGTAGTCGGTAGAAGTGAAGAATCCCAGAGTGACCACTCCCCAGTTAACGTGATGAGGGACTCGGAGTGCGCCGGGATCGGATGGTGGTACTCGGCAAGACCTTAGTCAACGCACTCCTAAACAGGACCATGGATTCGGAGGGCTCATGCAGTGTGTCTAATGAGCTGGCTAAGTCGGACATCTTTGCCGGGTCCGGGTTCGTAGGGTACCCTATCCCCTAGAACGCGGGCGAAACCAGAACCGAGACGACCGTCAAGGACCATACTGGTGGGCTCCTTCCGCTGAAGGTATAGCAATTAATGTCAGGATGGACAAGGTGGGCGGCCCGATAGCCGTATCATATTCGGCGTCCAAGAGCTTGGTGGTCGGCGATAAACTCGCCACCTATCACCGGCGCAAGTTCGCGGTGGTCGAGATCGTGCCGTATAATAGAATGGCAGACCCCGCCGGCTTTAGTATCGGCCAGGTATCAAAGCGTACCTCGCTCATAATCACGAAGAACATCAGTATAGGCATGGGCGGCTAGATCAACAAGATGGCGGCGATCACCTCCATATTCGAATCCATCGAGCCAGTCAGGCGACTCAGATGGGCAGAACCAAGCAGTTCAGTGTGTTATCGTTCTGAATGGGAAGAATTAGGCGGCTACCTTGCCCTCAGTCGAGTGATGATAAAATGGTCGAAGAGGTTCATTGGAAACAAGACTTCGATCTATGGTTGAAGGGGTATCCCCCAAAACACGGGAGGGGATTCAGTGCCGACTGGCCTACCTTGGAGCATAGTTTGTGCAACCATCTGGGGATGTCGCAGAAGCTAAACAAGCAAAGCTTTTGCCGCTGCAGGAGCATCCCTATATGCGTAGAAATAGCTTTCTAATAGGAAACGAGGATACTTTTAGCTTTCAGGCGTACACCAACTCATATCCCGTGCACGGCATCACCAGCATCAGAACCCCCGCCATTCTCTGGAAGACCAGGCGAAGGCATGTTGCCTATTGAACAGAGCTCGCTAGCGAAGAAGAAAGCCCAGGCTGATAAAGACTGAACAGAGTTGCCGATCGGTCCACGAGCAGAGCAGCTAGCCCGGCTGACTCCCATTGACGATGACTCTGGAGTTATGGGAGCAAGTGAACGCTGCTTTCGCAAGGTCCGGGTGTCAATGGCGTTAACAGAGGTATAAAACCGATGGATCGTTTGGAGACGATGGTCTGGGCCAAGCGCTCTCTGAACAATGGCCGTCCGTTTACGTCGAAACATATACATATCGGTCCAGAGTCCCACCTCTATATCATGCCTTTTTCTATTGTTCCAGCTGCTGCTCAACAGAAGATACTATAGCTAGGACTGCTTCGCATACAGCCGTATACTACTTGAATGGAGGAAATACTCCAAGAGACTGGGAAAGTAATAGAAGATTGGATGTCGAGTCAGACCTCACTTCTAATCTAACCAGAAACAACGTGTCGAGACGATCCCTGTGACAGCAGTAGACCTCAGCAAGCACCATCTAAGCATGATTCTCACGTAAAGTTCAAGTAAAGAGACGCGTGACGACAAGCGAGCCATCCAACGTCGTAAATGCCTTGCCCATTTTGCACATCGCGAGGCCCCTCACCCATGGCGTCCCCCTTTCGGAGCTAGTTCTAGGTACTGTTGTGAGCCAGCGGCAGTCGTGCCTTGTTTGGTTCCTGAGTGGCGATGACTGTTCTCGGGGATATTGGTAATCGCGCCGTCAGGCTAGGGCAGGTAGCCGTGCTGCTGATTACGCTCTTTGCGGTGGCTCTTATTCGCGGAGTGATGTGATTGCATTCAACATTCACGTTGCCTGACTGCAACTGCTGCCGCCAACCCTGCCATATTTCTGCCTCTCGGGTCTTACGCAAGAGGCCTTATTGGTTGGTGTGAAGGAGCGGGTTGGCTCCGGTATTGTTTTCCGTGCTCGAGTATTTGACAATGGTTAAGAGAGGGTCCAAAAAGTACAAAAGTCAAAGACTTTTTCATTTCTTTAGATTCAAGCCTTCGGAGCGAGCTCACCGTTTAGAGGTTATTGCTCGCTTATAGATAGTGAATGCTGAGAACCTGCATAGATGAGAAGCTGGAGAGTTTGGCAGCTAGAAGCGTATTGGTTAAGAACTGGGTTGAACTTGGGAACGGCTACCCTGGTACCTCGGCGCAGAGAAAAGCATTTGCGATGATAATCGCTATACGATGAAACAACTTGGTGCTGCTCCTCGAATCCCAAGAACACGAGGCCTATGTGGACGAGGGCTCTATGACACTACGTCATCCGGGAGTAAGAATCGCAATATCACTTTGCCAACACTTTACAAAAAAGCGTCACTTCCCTAAAATACACGGATGCGCCTTAAACCCCTAAGTAAGCTTGTTACTTATTAGACTTCCTTCTCACGGTCACAGACATCCTTGGCAATGGCCAAACTATCGCTCCAGTCCTCACATGAGCCCCTTTTGGCAACCTTGAAGACTCGAAGGAAAGCATACGTTTTTTTTTGAAATGCAGTGGAGAGAATGGTTCTCTGTCCTCTTCGACCTAGACAGGCACCTTCTCAGCGAGCGTATCTTTGGCGGCATCAAGAAGATGGATTCATTGCCCGACTCGTTATCAGTATTAGCAAAGTGCTCAAGGTTCTCGGCCTCCTGAGACAAAAGATATGCCTGAGCCGATGATCGTGACGAAGCCAAGGACAAATAGTAATACCTAAATGATGACCAAGAGCCGCATTACACCTATTCCTGGCCCAGCATCTGATCCGTAGCCCTCCAGCATGTTGTAACACGGGACATGAGGCTCTCAATGCTCAGTTGGTTCGTGTCACTCGTATAGAGACCCTGAATTCTACTAGAAGAGCCTGAGGGCATCTGGCTCTATTACCCGGCATGCCCTAGATTACCTCCACTGTGCCTGCTCTTAATGCGACGGCCTGGCTTCCACCTATCCACCGACGAGATACGTTACGACAGCGTAATCCAAGATTTAGGACTCAACAAGCTCCCCAACTCCTCGAAATTCCTCTGCATGATATCGCTTTGTCTCATAATCTATTACTTGGTCCACGGCCCTGTCTCTCACGGTTGGGTCAGTGGCTTTTACTGTCGACATTTACAAGACAACCAAGCGTCTCAGCTATTTCTTCTTTGCTTTCCATCCTTGGCGTCTTCCCCTGATCTTGGGGAAGTCAATCTGGCTTCACGCTTGCAACTTTCGCATGGGCAAGACAGTCGGCCATAGGACTCTTGAGTAGTGCTTAGGTTGGCGAAATATCATCACAGAAGCTCGGCGCAACTGATCTGGTCATGGGTTTCATCGGGAGCTCAGACCACACTAAGCGCAGCGAATCGCACGATCTCGAGATGAATACCCGCAACGCACGACGAAGATATATCAGCTATGAGGGTCAAGCTGGACCCCGATATTGGAGACAGAGGAGATGAGGGGCTTGGATGAGCCGAACGAGCCTAGCACTAGGCTGACCTTGATGGGGGGATGGCTTTTTCGTCTTGTTGGTTAGAACATTGGATCGTCTATCACTCTTTTGATCTGGGTGGCTTGATGGTGTGGCTTGATGGTAGGTATTGGAAGTTTTTAGCTGGCCGCGTGAGGTGATAGTCGCTGGAGAGGACGATGCGGAATGAGGCTCAAGGACGCCACCGTAATTGACTTGAATCAAGAATCAATGGCTGTTATAGATGATACTGCATTAAAGAAGTACAATATCTCAATTAAAAGAAGGTGTCAGTAATTGGAAACACCACGCAAAGCTCTCCAAGGCGGCTTTACCTGTCGCCACTTTGGTGACTCTCGACGTTCCTCCTCCGCTACATTAGACGTTTGTATATAACAATGATGTGATATTAAAAGAAAAGAATTAGAAACGCGGCCGGCGTCAGATGAAGTTGTTGTGTGCTGTTGAGGGTAGTAGCCAAGCGATCAAAGCCACATACCGTCGAAGCCCGTCTCTATGGATATAAAATATTGAAAATTAAGTAAAAACAGATAAGTATTAGAATACTCTTACCTACCTACTAGACCGACTCGGCAGCGAGGCGTTATGTCTTACTGCCTGCAGGAACCCCTGGTGCTGTATCCAAGGCTCTGACAGGTCTAAAAGCACAACGTGACCAATCAACCATGTATTATCCGTAACAGAGCATATCAAGGTAACAGAGAATCAGATCTGGGATCAGCATGGGTGAATTTTTAGAATGACTCACTTGTAGTGTCCGCGACGTGTTCCTTAATGTTCTGACGCCCCTCGATGAACTCATTCTCGGCGGCGCTGGCGAATCGGCGCTGGACAGGGATGCGGAGAAAACTATAATTCTAGATAGGCAGCTTACAAAGACAGACGGTAAGTATATACTCCATCACTGTTGGTTAAGTCACTGGGACGTGCCGACTCATACAGTAGGGACGATGATGGGGGCGTTGTCGCCCAGCTCCAGGCTCATCTTATTAGGATACCGATAACAAGCTTGGCAAGAATCTGACCGATACCAATAGACCCTGAAAAAGAGATTTCATCACCAGAGAACCAAATGCAAAGCTTGGTAGCGGCCTGGTGGTCACGAGTGGGGAGGGTCTGGATGGTCGCGGGAGGAAGACTAGCCTGGACGGTGAGCTCAATGAGTCCCTGCATGCGGAGTCGTCGAAGGAATACTTCTAGCTATCGAGTATCCAGCGCTCTTAAGAGACCCCAGCCGCTCGCTGTTTACGTCACTGATGTAGGACCAGCATCTCAGCACCACCAAGACACGGCTTTCATGATTGTTTGGGATATCCGGAGCCTCATCTGGATAGTTGATATCATGATTCTACTGTTGAGAGTATCACTAGCTCTACAGTCTTGAGTGGATATAATAGGAAATGCACTACGCCATAAAAGCGCCCAATACTCTTGATCTCTCCTAGAGGCACGTTTACCCTCTGGTTCGCTATCTCAACGGGCAAGACCCTCACTCTTTATTCTCTTGCTTCTGTCAAGATGGCCAGAGTCCAGCTGGTGAGCCTGAAGCACTTGCGGGCTGGCTAATGGGCATGTCTATCCCGGTGGGTGGATTTCATACATTATACCGACCCTATTGAGCTCTGAAGACGCTACTTCAATATTTTTCCAGTTCTAGATCATATCTAAGGAACATTAAATCATGACGAACTCTCTGAGTTGCGCATTACTCTCTCAAAGGCAAGATGCTTTCACAGTGCTAAAAAAACATAGTTTTCTTCACATGTCAAGGCTTTATAGCCTAATGCTTACATAGTACCTTAATACAAAGACTTTTGCCTGCGTGCCGTAGGTAAGACTCAGAATCATGATGGACTTCATCATGTACATTACAGCCGACGAGGCCGTCTGCCCGAGCATCAATCCCATACTCAGCAACCTCAACCAGTCCATTAATCCAAACCTATGTGTCAGCCAGTTCACATGCCGAGACTACCAACCTTAGGATCGAGACTATAGTGTACCTGAATAGAGGTACAAGACTGTTAAACTATCTCGTTGTCTATCCCAGTTAACCCATTGTTTTAGACCTCAAATCTGGCACAACTTTCCGAGCTCGAGGGGAACTATCTCTATAGAGGCTTCTCCGGCGCTGTCGCACGTCAGGTCTCGTGGGGTGAGTCAATAGATAGCTGCCTCATCGTAGCGGGGCTCAAGGCCTCCATCCCTGCTTGCTTATGCGCGGCGTGAAAGGTGCCATCTCAGAAGCTGTCTACTGTCTCCAGTGTCGTGTCGAACTTGTTGAGCTGATTCGCGTTGCGTGGAAGCAGGAGGCGAAAACGCTTGATGACGAGACGGGCCTTGCAGTCTGAGACGTTTGCCGATACCGTGCCGTGACTCCTCGGGTCGTCCCTGACGGATTTCATAATTTTGGAAGACAGTCGTGAAGAACGTTTCTGGAGCCGCCTGGATATCCCCCGGCGACGACAAGTGCCCGAGTGCAGGATCTTGCTACCTGCGTATCTCATTTAAAGAAAATATAGTAACACGAATGGCCGGACCAAGATAGAAGGGAATACTGCGTGCAAGCGCGAAGAGCGCTGTTATATAAGTGAAATTGGCTGGCGTGGCAATGCCCTACTCACCGAGGTTATGCACTTCAGTCACAACAGCACATTCAACACCTGCCTCGAATGGCCAAACCTCTGGCTTCACATTTAACCCCTGCGATATAAGCCAAGGCTTTCCTCCCTGGACGTCTCTTTATCCATGGCTGTTGGGCAAGATAATCCAAGACACTGCGATTCATCAACCTTTGCCCTACCGTCTTCGAAAACCCTCCGTAGAGTCCGCCGCAGCCACAAGGATACGTTTTAGTCCAGTTGGCAATTAACAGAAGTGAGAGAAACAAGTATCGCTGTCAGATACCACGAGCTTATATCTCGAGAGGAGGCAGAGAATCGCTCTGCTCTGTACCAGGCCTGTCAACCTGCTGCAGGAGCCTCGGTCAGATGAACAATCAGAGATCAATCACGAGTGACATCGGGATCCAAGACATCCAATATGTAGTCTTCTCCGTGTATAAGTTACTCTCTTGCATCCTGTTTTCTTGGGTAAAATACCTACTTCTGACCGATGGATCCGTTCCTTCAGCTGGTCAGTTACAGCACGTGCCAAACAAAAGAATCAATTGGCAAGGCATATTGCTAATACCTGCTCAATAGTTTGCAATCTTCAGGGTCAGATCGGCCAAGCATCTTGGTGGGATCCGTATTTGTGTGTATGTGAGACTCGTGGGGAACCAAACAGCCTCCAAACAAGCGCCATGCTGTGCAAGACAGTCCTCTCGCCGGTTCTCGACTACGACGGCTGTACGCATCCTCATCCAGCGAGGGAGATAACGCGCTGCTGATATCACCATCTACGCTATCTTCCTTCATCTGAGACCAACTCCATGCTTCTGTAGCGTGATAGACATAGCGACCAGGTTGACGAGACTAGGCAACACATGTAGCATACATAATATTACTATAGCCATATCGACTATCTCTATGAGTGAGGCCTACACTGAGCATGAATGCTAAAGATAAATCTCTGCTAGGTCCTCGACTTCTCGTTGAACCATGGCAAAGAAACCAGGATAAACCGAGAGCTCTGGTGGGCACTTGTCTCAAAACATCATTAGATAGTTTCTTATTCTCACCCTCGGTCAAGTATCACTTGTTTTCAACCAAGACCAGCTCGTATGAGGTGATGATGGGCTGCAAGTCAACTACTCGAGCCTCGCGCAGTACCAACAACACCTGCCAGTCGACCAAGGACCAAACCCGTACGTGCAAAAGCCATGATGAAAAATTGGTTCGCTAAGCCGATATATATTTCCTCAGCTCATTATATTTTTTACGGCTGGTGATAGTCACGGTGTCTGGATTGACATCACTGGCACCAGACTGACGATGCATATTGGGGTGACTCTTCTCGTTGCTTTAACGAGATCGAAGATTTAGCACCTCCTAAGAACTTTTTAGACTAAGCCTGGCCCTCTCTATGCATAAATACATCTACCGGCAGTGCATCCGGTGCCTTCGAGCCTCTATGCCCTCAATAATGTCTCTCCCACGCAAGCGTGTTGTTGTTGTAGTAAACTTGGAGTGCAGGTTCTGCCACCGTGCACGGACTATCTTGAGGACTGGCTTCGCTCACGTATGCCATCACGCTGGACAACCTCATTAGCACAACAATGGACGCAATCTTCATAACCACACAGCTATCTCCCTGGTCCCGTCTCCAACGGCATGGCCCCCAGTCTCCACAGGGTACCGCGTCTCCACGCATCACATGCTTCAATCCCCTAATTGAGTGGTTGTTGTCACCTAGTCTAGAGCAGCTGGAAGGCGTGTGGTGGGATATCTATGAGCGTTAGTGCGGCAAAAGCCGAGAAAAAGCAAATTGGGGCAGGTTGTCGCTGGCATGACGGCCCTCGTTCCATCCTAGGCCACTCAGCAGCCCTTTGCACATCTCGCGGCACCGCCAGCTTGCACGAATCGCTGACTTTGGCCGAGCACTAGATCAGAAACATGGCATCGTGCGTACGGCGTTATTTAATGTCCAAATCCTCTCTTCCAGATGGTCCTATTACCCAGAGTTTAGGACAACGACAGACCTTGACGATTGCGAAAGGTAGACGTAAAAGAGTGTAGATTGTGAGACAAAGGGAACAATAAGGTACTGTAAGAGATGATGGTATTGACGGTGGTGATAAGAGCTGTTGACCCGCTATCTGGCGCTGCGTATAGTCGTGCAAAATAGCGGTGAAAGTCACTGTCGCCGTCGAAGAGAACGTGGGTCTAGCAGCCTCGCCATGAAAGCTTGAGAAATGCCTGATCAAGGGCTAGTCGAGGTCTGAGCACTGCGTAGAACTATCCTAAACAGGCATCCAAGGCCCATCAGCGCCACCTTCTCGCATGCGAGTCATTTTGGGTAAAAGCCTCTCGTCGCAGAACAGCATCTGAAGCATTACAAGGCCTGATCAGGTCAAGGTTCTGGTCGGTATACGTCTTGCTTCTGGAGAGTTACCATGATATCGTCATTGGCCTTTCCCGCCTCCAGCACGCCCTTGATGCTGAGCCCGTCCCATCGGCGCCTCGGCGCCCAATATTCCGAAACATTCTCTTCTACTTCAGCAAACTTCGCGCTTCCTGTAGCTGACACTTAGCTTGGCCAGTCATTCAACACGAACAAAGAGAGCCGAGACCAAAGGCACGCCCAAGTATCGACGGCGGACATGATAGGCATCATGAAAACGGCCGGGCGATCTCGCCTGACGGACGCTGTAGTGGTGGGTGTTTCACGCGTCCCAGATTGTGCTGCTACAGATTGTTGACTCTTCCAGATGGCGACGGCGATGGCGAATAAGAGGAAAGCTGATGGATGACCATGCAAGCGGTGCGGCACTTAACGCAGCAAATATCAAGGCATAAGTCCACTTTGCTGGCCGCCTTCTTTACAGTTTGGTGCCAGTATGTATATACACTAAAGACTTCCTTGACGTCAGGCTTGCAGAGACGAACACTCTCTAATATCTCCGTCAAGTTGTTAGTTCCCGTGTTACAACGGCTTCGGCGGCCACAACCTCACCCAGACCCATTACAAGAAGATTGACTATTCATTATAGGCAACTTCAAGTTCGACAAGAGCAAGAACAACAGCGAAAGAATATCGATCAGCCAGAGCAGTTTGGGGAGATAGGTGAGTAGGGAAACGCCGCAGATTTACACTGTAATTTCAAGTGAACAATCAGGGTGGGATGACAGCAGACACTACTCAACTATATATTTCTAGACACCATCAGCACTACAGGAAATATTGCTACAAGGAAGGGCAGGTCTGAGGTCATCTTACATCGTCGTCTTATTATCACCAAGAGATCTCCTGTACCAGGAGATGAGCATGGGGTAGGCAGCAAGACGATGTCCGAAGCACGGGTAACAGTCCAAAAACCTCGGTGCTGAGTTCCTTTCATGGGTACTTGAGTAACACACAACATACGATTGAGGATTACCATAATATAGATACATATTTATATTTTTAACTTCCTTATATCAGGTATGCCCATGGTCTATAGTGCTTGTTAGCTGATCAAGCTGCCGCACTTGGAAGTCCTGAAACAACAAGAGCCTTCAGGAGCGCCTTGATATATCGTCTTTCTTTCTGACGTTTCATTCACACTCGAAAATAGTTCACTCAGCATCTCGACATCCTTTTCGGATCGTGGAGGAAAGAGGGAAGCACGGTGTAGATGCAGCCCTTAGTTATATAGGCTCTTAGATACACGCTTGTCTCTCAGCTTATCCAGGGAGCACGTCTGTGCTAGTGCACCTCATCCTCGGTGTAAGCTTGGGGCTACGTTCAGAGGTTGTTAGGTGAGCCGTATTCCAAACTCTCTTGGTCATGCAATCTACCAAAAGCTCTTGACTTCGTAATTTCCCTTGAATTTGATATGTGAGCGATACGTGACATCCTATTGTTTCCAGGTTTCCATGTTTCTGGGTTGAATACACAAGCAGACCAGTCACATATTCATGAACCAAGACTCGGTGGAGGCACGGGCTAGCCAGGCCTCTGTATTATATGAAGAGGTTTAAGTAAGAGAAATAACATCATGATATTTTGTCTAACAGAACAGAGCCGTCAAATTAGTCGTGAATTGACATGATGGCTGGGCTAGATGACGATGTGGAATGGTTTACCATCGTCCATATCCATCGCACAAGCCGCCGAACGACCGGACCAACATGCTTCTTAAACAAAATCGTTCGAACCATTGTGCCAGGGGGCTGGCGGTAATCAGCTTTTGGGACAAAACAATTAACCTGACACGCAGAGTTACGTCAAAAGTCAATGTTGCGAACGCCTCGAAAAAATCGAAACCGGGTATAGGGTAACCCATTTGAACAAAGCAAGTATTCTATCAGGTGTATACACAATCGTAGCTTCTAGTAGATCACACCTGAGGATTTTAATTGCCATGGTTATATATTCCAGTCATAGCTGTCATCCCCAAACAGGGTCTCACAAATGTGTCATTCAAACCACAGGTGAATACAGCGGCGCCCGGACGACGGCTAAGCTACTGTTCCTAGTTCACATTTACATCGATTGACCCTCCCCCTTTTTTCCCAGCGATTTACCTCAAACTACATGCATTATAATATGTTTAAGCCGACTTCAAATTATGCATGTAGTTCTAAAGTAGTCTGTTGGCCTTGGGAGGAGGTACGAGTTGTCCCTGCCTGAGTTCTGTGCTTCGAATCTGGAGCTTCTATGCAAGAAATAGGCGTGACAATAGCTATGATGGTGGTGAAAGTAGAATTGACAGTGTATCTAATTTAAAGACAAGTTAGATCGACTCATGGCGCTATAAACACCTACGAGACACAGTTGAACGCATAAAGGGGAGAAGCGTAAATACTAGCTCTCATTCATGATGCTGAAAACCTGGCTGAGAAGATAAAGACGAAGGCCAAAGTTAAAAAGCGCAGATAGAGCCGAGATCAAGGAAGCCATCGCATCAATTCACGATGAAGTCTTCCCTGTTTCTCAGGTATAGCAACCGGTCGAGTGTGTGTATTGTAGCGGTTTCTCATCCTTGTACTCATCCTTGCTGTGGGGGGTGCCCATGAAGATCTCAACATTAGGCCTGGTGTACCCTGACTTTGTGTGACTTTCTCCTGGAATGCTTCTCAGATTATGTTCGCCCTAGATTCCTTTCTAGTCCACTCACGTGCCCCATATCTACTTGGAGACAAATCCCTGGTACTGGCTGCTCTCTGGCTCTCTGGCATATATCTGCCCACAGTAATAGTACGGCCAGGCCAGCTCCTTCATCAGCGCGTCGCATGGTCAGGGCGACGATGTCAATCGAGAAGCAGGGGAGATTATTACAGGCCGCTCAAGACACACGCTAGACGTACTAATTCAATTGATAAACCAAAGGCGTAGTTTTATTATTCTGCGTTCATTTGCATATTGCTTTCGAGACTATCTTTGTCCGCCGTCTTGACCGGTCGATCTGAGTCGAAAGCCGCGATCCTGGCTTTCCCTTCTGATAAACATAGAAGACGAAGCATAAACCATGCGAATTCGATAGTAAGAGGTGTCCGAGATCCGCTCGTCGGTGTCCTGATACAGTTTCCTCCAGTTGAGATAGAGGTGACCCAGATAATGGGGAGCTATATTCAGATGGGAAACGAGCGTGGCATATGTGTATGTGAGGGACAATCCGCCTATTGAACCATGGGTAAATAACATCGAGTGCTAGAGAAGATGTACATGACACCTTCACGGCTGCCATAGACTGCAGTACCTAAAGAACTCGCTGGGTCCTCAGACTATCCTATTGTCTGAAAGTCATCTGGAAGAGAATCATGATGGAACATAGGAAATTTGTCTTGAATTAAACTCAGCCATTCTATACAGAATTGTCAATTATGGCGTTGAGTTAATCTGAACGAGTATCACTTGATCAGTAATTCTATAGCCCTGCTCGCGTGAGTGTCCCTGCCTAACTCCAGCTCAGCTCATTCGCATCCTGGGACTATTGATCGTGGCAGTATAAATAGATCTCTGTCGGCTGCGTGAAGGTATTGCCAGAACTCTGAATTCAAGGAGCCGGCCTGCAGATGTTTTCCTAATAAGCCAGAGCCTGTGGTTCAATGTGGAGGTAGAAAGTGTATAACCCAAGTGAACTTCTGAGGACTTGATGTCACTGGAGGTTTGCTTCTATCTGCCATTTGTTCCAACTTGAAACTTGCAACTTGCAACGATGGTAGTGCTTGGTTCAATGCCCCTGACGGTCCTCAGCTGGCAGCTAATGCAAAATGGCCAAGTATTCAAAGAAAAACCGCAAGACAGAGGCAGAATGCTAGAACGCGAAAGCTTTCATCGTCAACGAGAGACTTTTTCGGTCCATGGGACGAGTCTATACCTTATACTTAGGCGGCTGTCGAGACTTGAGCCTATTCGAGTCCGCGCCGACCTTGTCTATCTGAGTTGCCCGTTGCTCTTGCAAATACAATCTGCTTCTACAATAATAAAGAACACAGTTCTCTTTACATTTGATGCAATATAACCCGATACTTGCATACCGAATCTGGTCATAGTCCGGTTCGGATCGGGTCCGTCTTCAGATCCGTCGGCCGCATCATGATCGTCTGCCATGCTGTTCCGCTGTCAAGTCAAGCTCGTTATGAGCCTCGCAAAATAGCAAATCTAATAGGCCATGACTGGATAATTTGATAGAGGTCATGAACCTTCTGGGCTATATGACACGTTGACTCGACATTTACAGAAGAGCTGCTCAAGACCAATTAGGGACACCCCCTCAGCTGACTTATCTCGTATTTATGTATTAGAATCCTTCGGATATAGTAGGTCATACCCGACTGCCGCTAAATGGTTCATTATCCAGTCCTGATGGACCAAGGCCCTAGTGTAGTCCAGTGTCCAGGGTTATTTATATGCTATCCATCAACAAATTCGTTCATACCTCTATTCCGGAGGCTTGACCTACAAGCCTTAGTCTCTGAGTAGGCAGCGCGCTGTTTATCTCTATTGTCACTGCGAGTATGGTCCGGTGTTATCGTCTACGGATCGATCACTTTCCCTGATGGATCTTCTTTTTGGACAGTATTTAGTCCTAAATATTAGTATCGTCCCAAAACCACTTTCAGATACTCAATATGCGCAACAGTTCGAGCCAGTACCGGAGCGAAAGTCATAGATTTCTTACAGCAGGATTAACTAGACCAGCGCGTCAATTACCGTGTGCCCCTCATGGCACTGGCGTCGCAAGGTCATCTGCAGACCATCAGGATGAAAGTGGCCGTGCTGAAGGCAGCCAGGTTGTGCGCCTGGGTTTGGTCCCAAAGTAGAGATCAGCGAGTTGATCCCAATATTTAGCTGGCCAATTTCTTATACGCCGTGTCAAGTACATAACCCATCGAGTGTTATGACCCCGTCGCCTCGTTCCAGTACGCGTAGCAAGGGCAATATCCCGGGATCGCCCTCGCACACCTAGCTTACTTTGTCGAGTTGTGCTTGTTCTTTCTGCCCCTGCCAGCGTTAGCCACCTGGTATTGTTTAAGTTCTCGTATCCCCTCTCTTGATTTTTGGATGCGTTGTCGTAGACTGTTTTGATCATTCATTACCCTGCAAGTATTATCGGAGGTCAGACCTATTTTAACACCGTCATGATATGATATGCAGCCGCCAGATATTAATCACTATCGTTGTTCGGTATAAGTAACACCACTGACCTAGAAGATCCCTTTCAGTCTCAAGAAGGCAAAGCCGCAACGGCAAATTTTCGCCTCGTGCCCTGGATATACCTGCTAGTAAGAAGCATAGAGGTTGCTGAGAGTCTCTGCCAAAAACAAGCTTCTCACGCGCCACCACCCAACGCCGACTTCCGCAGCCTCATGGAAGCCGCCCATCGCAGAATTTTGCTTCGCTTGAATAATCCGCGAGTTCCTCCGTCGCATTTATGTCATCATTATTGGATTAGTTAACGGGTACAAACTACGCGGAAGCTCTGCGTGCAAGCCGACGGATCTGTATACATTGCCTGTTCCACGGATAAGACCGACGACATCATGTAGGGCATCCACGACAGTACTAAGAGCGCCAGCGTGTGTCAGATATATGGCCTGGGACTCGAGACGCGCAGTATCGTGGGTGGTACACACGTCAGAAGGCACATTCGAGGAAGTCATGTATACTGGCGCCCTACTCAGCTTGTTTGTCAATCCCAGCATTCGATATATTAACTCTCGCCCTTCCTGGGAACACCTCGATCCCTAATCAGTCCAGATGAGCTAGTATTGCCTAATCTGGTGGGCGTTACTTAAAGTCTACTTCGAGGGGAATATCTGGATATCTATCTCGACCCAAAGTCCGTTGCGGATGTATGGGCCAGTATTACTTCGTAGGCGTGGCTCCGCGCATACAAGCTTATTATCTCTCTATTGGTCATGACCTGGCCTCTTCTGCGAGCGCGAGTTCATAAGCGGCGATGCCGATAGTGGTCATAATGTCGGAGCTGGTCCTGGCAGGCGAATGTGGCTACTGGTGATCATCATGATTCTCTTCATCATGATTATCCTCATCATGGTTTTGGAGCGATGAAGGAGCGTGAGGTCACTGCCCGCGCATAGACTTGAATGAAGCCGTACTAGATCATTCACTCAGGTCTATTTACCAACCATATCGAGCTACTTGTGTGTAGAGGTGTAGGAGAAGACATGATTGCTTTTGAGGTGGTTGTTGTTGAGATAGATTGTCTCGCGGGTGGGAAAGCAGTTCTTATAGTTATTGGGGCCTAAGATATTCTCTCATGATGCATCACATATGAGTCTTCTTTGCTGTATATAGTCGTGAAGCTTAAGATTAGGTTACTGTGTCAATATTAGGTTATACTGTTTAGAATGTGAAGAAAACTGTGTTCTTTATTATTATGGAAGCACCTTGC